>JAJOOO010007880.1:0-25178 GCA_029582685.1 Solanum piurae | reverse complement strand
TCATAAATCAAACAATAATGTCCTTAAACACCTATAGGGTTTAAATGAAAAAATGTTGCGATTAATATTTCAGGCCCGGGCCTTTTGCTCATCTAGCTTTGTTAGATGAAGCAGAAGAAAAGCTATTTAAACTGATGTACATTTACTTGTAGCCCCGAAGGCCGAATTCATTCATGAAAACAGACTAGGTGTACTCTCTTACTATTGATGACTCCGTTGTTGCTTCAGTTTGTAAATAATTGACTCCCTAGAGTAACAGTGGAAGTACCTTCTCCCATAACAGTTGTGTGCATCATCTCCCTCTCAAGAATCTTTTCAAGATCCAACACGACCGTTTCCATGGTTGGTCTATATCTACCAGGGAAACTCATGCATCTCAACGCTATCTTGACAAAATCCCTCATAACCTCTGCAGTGAAGCTTCCCAGCAGCCTATGATCCACTAACTGCTCTGAACTCAGCTGTTTTTCAACCTTTTTGCCAAGTTTACATAAACATATTCAGTAATAAACATGCATGATGAATGATGCAAATGAAGTTTGGTACTTACCCAATCAAGTACACTTTGGTTTGATCCAAATTCATCTATATGTGAAGCATCCCTACCAGTTACAAGCTCTAACAGGAATACGCCGAAACTGTAAACATCACTTGTCTCACATTGAATTCCGATTTGGTTTATCCTAAACACGGAACAGAAAACCAATCAGAAAGTGCTTTAAGTTCAAGTTTCTACAACTTCAAATGAGGTAAAGTGCTATTTACTCTGGATCTTTAAAAGCATTGAAAGAACTCAAGCCAGAAGGACCTGCATCATCAATTTTCTCGAGTAGCTTTAGAATCCCCGCGTCTGCAACTTTTGCAATGAAGTCCTCATCAACCAGAACATTAGCTGTTTTAAAGTTCCCATGGATTATTGAAGGGTGTTGGCTATGTAAATGACTTAAACCTGTTACATTTAAAGAACAAATTTAGAGTCATTCTTGGATAAAACAGGACACTTTAACTCGAACGATATACCTTTAGCTGTTCCAATAGCAATAGATAACCTTTGCTTGAATTCTAGCTTTGTTGCAGATTCCTTTCCTGTGTCTAACAAAAGAACCAATATTCAGCTTTGGCATATAATCGCCGGTAATGTCTACTCAATAGAGCCCTACCATACAAGTGATTGTGCATGCTTCCATTAGGCAAATACTCGAAAACCAGCATGGAATATCCACTGTCTTGACAGTAGCCTAAAAGACTGACCAAATTGCGGTGCTGAATCCTTGATAAACGAGTAACCTATTATTCGAAATGCAAAGTTAGAGAATAGCTAGCTAGCTTTAGAATCATATGTGTGGCCTTTTTAGAGTGATCAGTACTAGGGACATAAAATTGAATTAGATCAGTACAGTTTGAAAAATTATATCGATTCCTTAACATGGAAATGAATGAAGTGAAAATATGAGTAGACCTTGTTGTCTTGCCCTTTTCTTCCAATTCAATTAAACCTTTAAATAGCTAAACATACCTCTTCAGTAAATTCCTGTTTTGGAGTCCCTAAACGCCTTTTTATAGCAACAACAGTTCCATCACAAAGCAATCCTTTGAAAACCAGACCAAAACTCCCACAACCAATGAGACTGTTCTCATCAAAATGCTTTGTAGCTTTCTCCAATTCTTCCATTCTGAACAGCCTTGATGGACCAAAAGATCCTCCCCTTTTCAGCTCCACTGAAACTACTTGTGTCCAATACATGATTAAGCAGAAACACTTAAGAGTTAGCATAGCATAGATAGTGATGATTGCTACATTACCTACTGCAGATGGATCTGAAGAAGCTGAGTCTGAATTCCTATTTGAATACTTCCTTCCGCGAAAACTCCGAAAACATATAAAGAAAATCACTCCCAAGAACACTACTACAACCCCTCCAATTCCTCCTGCTATAGCTGCAAATGAACTTGCCATTCAAGAAAATCATCCAATTTGAACATTGACAGTTTGTGGTTCAAATTACTGTTGAAAAAATCTCATGTCCTTCTTCATGAATGAATAAAGGTACCAACTTGATGAACTCCATCAATATTAAAGTTCAGATCAAGAAATGGTGGTCCTCTTGATTGTACACTTTTATTATGTACTACTTCAAAAAATTGGTAAGGAAGCAATGCAGCCAATTTCCTTCCATAAGACAACTCATTGGGCTAAAGTTTCATAGTACCCCACTTTCTTGTCCATGCATTCACACAAACATATGTCATTCAAGAAAGTAGCTCTACCATAGTTGAAGAGCCCCTCTTTTTTTCACTTTTGCCTGCTCAGTAAAACTAAAGAAAAAGGAATTAATATGAGTAGCTTTCTTCAGATCCTGTCTCTCTTTACACCAATTCTGTTAAGATTACATACCTTGTCAGTTGTACAAGTACTTTTTGATTCCCTTCTGTAGAAAGATTGTTGGCATTAAAGGTGTATTTCTTAACAATTTCCACACACAAAGAGTATCTTAAAAAGATAAAATTCTTGATATAAGGGGGATGTTACAAACCTCAAATTTTCACATGAAATTACTAATAAAATGTGTTTTTGTAAAGTCTTGGGGTACCTTTCATAATGGAGAGAGGTTGTCATCCAATCTCAGTAGCTTTTAATTCAGACAACAACAATATATCCAGTGTAATGAGTGGCTGTAACTACAAGACATAACATATTCGGTGTAATAAGTAGTTGTACCTACAACAACAACAACAATATATCCGGTGTAATGAGCTATATATCCAGTGTAATTTCACAAGTAGTATTTAAGAAGGCTAGGATATACGGTGTACACTGACAGTGGGGTAGCCACATATAGCTTAGGGTGGCTAGTTGGACACTTGACCACCCTTTGTCGAAAAATTATACTATGTATATAGAAAATTATATGAAGCACTCCTTCCGTCAATTTTTAATTGTCATGTTGCGCTTTTCGAAAGTTAATTTGACTAATTTTCAAAGTTAAATTAGATTATATTAATTTCATATTTTAAATAAAAAAAATTAAATATTCAAAAACTATACGAAAAGTACTATAAATTGCAATTTTTTACATATCAATATGATGAAAAATACATTGTAAAATGTTAGACAAAGTTCTTATCGTTTAACTATAAAAAAAGAAATTATGACAATTAAAAATGGACAGAAGAAGTATCAAATTATTTTTCATATATATATATTTAAATCTTAACACTTTTAACAAAAAAATTGTCTTCACCACTATACACAAATCTTATCCCTCTTGCCTCTGTAGATAGAAAGATTGTTTTCGAAAGACATAAGGTCATAAGAGGAGATGTAAATGATAGTAAAAATTTTTTTGTCTTTACTAGGTTAGGAACAGTGAAAAAGAAAGAGTAGTAACTTTTACTGGAGAGACATAATAATTGAAAGGAATCAAAAGAAAAGGTGAGAAAATTCATATATCAAATTTATAAGTCTTTTCCTTGTATCCACACTATGAGCCTTTTTGGTTTCTTTTTCTGTGTATGACCTGGAAAGAAGAAGAGTCTCTCTTATTATTTTTTTGTTGCTAGAATGAGACATCACCTCATTACAGATCATGACAGCTGAGCAAATAAGGCATTCCCTACACCAAAATCCATACACACAAATGTTGCTGGACTTACTTGTTACCTTATTTCTTATTACACCTCAATATTTAGAGGTCAATTTGGTCGGTGATTACAGTTATGCAGGTATTAGTAATGAAGAGATTAGTTATGCATTATGTATTAGTTATTTCATCTTCTATCATGTATAAAATAATATACATTGATCGCGATAACTTATACATATATTAGTTATGTAGAAAAGAAAAACATAAATCAAACACAATGTTATGCTTTAGGTGGAAAAGAACATTGTATAACTTATGCAAGATTCTATGCAGAGATTTAGTTTTTCCCCATTTTTATAACCAAACAATATATAATTAAAGTTTATGCAAATTTTAATAAATGGATAATTTTAGTGTTCCATGTAACTATTAGGGGTCACTTGAATGTTGGTTAGAGTCATGTAGGTATTTGGTAATGTAAAGATTGTAGTTATGCACGTATTAGTAATGAAAGTAAAAGTTATGCAACGTTTAATTATTCCATCTTTTATCCTATGTAAAATAATTAATACATAAATTTCTTCAGTATTAGTTATGTGGAATTATAGATCGATAACCAATTAAGCACCATATATAGTACACTAAAATTTATATATAGCAATTAAATTATGGGGAAATTACGTGGTTAAACAAACATATATTAGTTAATTAGCTAACATAACTACGGTTTGCATTAATTACAATTCGGAACTTACTTCTAGCTATAATTACATTTCTCTCTCTCGCCTCTCTCTGAAATCTCGCTCGCTTCTTTGCTCTTTTTCAGTCATCACTCCCTCGCCTCTCTCTCTCGATTTTCTTCTGTCAGTCTCTCTCTCACTTTATACAAACACAAATTATACAAATACAAATGTATAATTTGTGTTTGTGTTTGTATAAAGCTATGAGAGACTGGATATACAAATACAATGCATATATATATCTCCGCCTTAAACACTTATAATTATATAAATACAAATCTATCCCTGCCCAATTATCTTCTGCACGTCTCTCTCTCTTTATACAAACACAAATTTTACAAATACAAATGGATAATTTATGTTTGTATAAAGCGAGACAGAGACTGGATATACAAATGTTTGAACTCGATTCAATTGTATGCTATACAATACAAATTGTATGCAGATATACAAATACAATTATTGATACATATACATATATACTAGTTACATATATACAATTATATAACCGATATATGAATACAATATACCTCTCTCCACTCTCTGCCCTCTCTCGCTCACCTCTCTTCTCCCTCTCTTATTCTCGCTCGTCCATCTTCTCCCTGTAACATGCAGCTATGAATTGTAACTAACAAATTATAATTATGGAGCCTAATTAAGTTATTTCGAATGGCTATATGCGAAAATTTCTCAATTATTACTAAACATAATTATATTAATTATTATATTGATCGATTTTTTTAATATATAAATAATATTCCAAACGATCCTTTAGTATTTAATATAATGCACATTGATGTTAAGTCTTTATCGTCCACTTTTTGGGTGCTAATATAATGGTAGGGGACAGAGTACTAATATAGTGGTCGGGGTCCGCCGGTCATTGAGACTCTCAATTTTAAAGGAAAAAAAGTCTTCCACATGTACAAAAATATATCATTATGAGATATTGTTTGACAGATTGTATGAGAGAAAATAATATATGTAGTACTAATTTTGATATTATTATTTTTATATGGTAAAATTTAATAATTTACTAGTTATAATTAATTTTATTTGTATTGTGTATATGCGTATTGTATTAATTAATAATAAATGTATATTTAAAAATAAATTATTGTGCATATGTTATATTATTAAATGTAAAATTTTAAAAAATAAAATATTATTTTTAAGATAAAAAGTGTACTGTACTCAAAATTATAATGATACACAAACACTCCAAACAAATAAGATTAAAGAAAAACAACTACTTTATATATGAGCATAATAATATAGTACAACTATTTGTAGCAAATTAATAATAACATGAAGTAATATGATAAAAGTAAAATATAACAATCTGAAAACTACGATAGAAGAAAACTGAAAGTCATAACTACCAAGAGGCTAATAACACGATACTTGTACCACTAAATTATGAAATAATAACTTCTTTTGTAGAACTGTTTGTCTATGTAAGTTGGGAAAGAAAATAATTTTTCAATTGATCACCAAGGAAATTTGAAGTGGATGAAATATGAGAAAACATAAAATTATCTGCCTTATTGTGTTAAATAGGGATGTTAATGGGACGGTTTGATCGGTTATTTTTAAAAAAATTATGCTATCTCATTTTTTTGGGTATTTTATAATGTATAACCAAAATTAGATTTTTTAAAACCATCCAATCATATCAGTTTTTCTTCGGTATCGATAAGATTCGGTTAATTTTCGTTTCTTTTTTTTACTTTTAAAATACACCTCAAAATATACTATTATTAAAATATTTCTTTCGCAAATATGTTTGTGAAGAAGCATTTTAATTCTTCACCAAGAAGTTAATAATGTAAAATTTTGTTGTCGTATTGTTTGATCTTAAGCATTTAATATGAGCGCTTTCATATGTTTTGTTGTATTGTTTGATAGGGTATCTATTATAGTATCATTTAATTTTAAGCCTAATTACTTCATTAAGACTATAATAATTTACTATTATACTTCTACATAAATATTAAATATTAATCTCAATACCTTATCGGTTAATGTATTTGCCCTTGAACCTTCAATTCACACTTCACAGTAACTTCGAGTCAGAACTTCACATTACACAAAATGCTAAATCGAAAGTAAGAACTATGTTCCTCTTAATTTTTCTTTTTGTGTTGCACTTGTATAGTTCTTTTAATTTCATGTTAGTTATTACTATTTCTATTTTATGACTATTCTGTAAAGTTATATTATTGTCTTGTCGCATCAAATTATTGGAGAAGTCATATATTTATTTTATGAGTTGTTGATATTTGAATGGAAGATTCTTGAGATGTAAGATATTCCCTGTGTACATCCTCTCTTTGTCTTTCTCTGTCTCCTTTATAAGTTTTGTTATTTTGTAACGAGTCTTTTGTCCTTTTTTTGGGAGCTACAATACATTGTACACCAAAGAAGGGATTGGTGTAAACGAAGAGCATCATGTTTGTGGAGGATTCGAGTTATGGTCCATCGCAAGATATGATATTTGAGCTCCATATCGATTAGTATGGTAATATATTAATATTATAAAATAGGTAAATTACAGAAATCACATACTTTTAAGGTAAAATTACAATTTATCCCTTAAAAGTTTATAATTACAGAAATCCCTCAAACAGATACAATAATATAAGCGCTGATACATTAATCTGATGCGCGAGAGACATTAATCGTTAAGTAAGATGCATTACATTTTATACATGATACACTAATCTGATGCGTGAGATACACTAATCTGATGCGCTGATACATTAATCTAATGCGCGAGATACACTAATCTGATGCGCGAAAATTAGGGATTTTGGAGATTTGTAAAACTTATAGGGGATAATGGTATTAAGTAAACTAAAAGGTGGATTTCTATAATTTTTCCTTATAAAATTGAAGTAGACACACGTACCCTATGTGGCAAAATACACGTATGTACTGTTGGGTTTTGGGCCTTTTTCCCTTCCTTTGTGGATAAATAAAAGTCCAAGATTTTGGATATTCCTTCCTTTCCTTTGTGGATAAATTTAGCCCATTCTTGACTAGCTCACTTTTGCCCATAAGCCCAATATTATGGTGCATATGTAAGACTTTCTTTTAGGTTTTATTTAAAGAATCACAAAAGATTGAGAGCAGCCATATAGAGAGAAAAGTGAGAAAATGCAGATTTTCGCACAAACCCTAGCTGCCAATTTCAAATCGCGATTTCTGCTTCATTTATTATCCGATTGAGCTTATTTTTTGGAAAACTTGTTTCTTTCAACTTAATCTTTGATTGGGAACTGAGAGAGGGTGATTTGGAATCTTGTAGCTCCAGATTTTTTCTCGTGAACATCAGTTGTGGTTTGGCATTTTTGCTTCTCTTATTTCTTTAGTTTTTGGTGCTATCTTGTAGTTGTGTTGCTCATTGTTTGGCACTTTGTTATTGGCCATTTAGGAGAACACTTTTGTAACTCTTGTTGATTATAATGGAGCTTTGGACTTGTGGTTTTTACTCTTCACACTGAAGAGGTTTTCCACGTTAAATTTGGTGTCTCGTGTGTTGATTTAATTTGCTTGCTTGGTTGATTTGTTTGCTGCCCAAACAATGTTTATTCTTGCATTATTTTGTCTTCTCTTGGTTCAAATAGAAGGGGAAATTTTGACTTGGGTTTTCTTCCGCTATTGCCCTGTCGTGCACATTTATTTTGTGCTTGTCTTTCCCAACAAAGTGGTATCAGAGCATTTGGTTGTTGTTGATTATCTATTTGAATGATGAAGTCAAATATGAGCAAGATGGTTTGTTTGAATGGTAGTAATTATCATACTTGAAAAGGCAAGATGAAAGATCTTCTATTTGTCAAGAAAATGTATCTATATGTGTTTGCTTCTAATAAACCCGAATCTATGAATGATGAGAATTGGGAATTTGAGCATTTAAAGGTTTGTGGCTATATCATACAATGGGTTGAAGATAATGTGAGAAATCACATTGTTAATGAGACACATTCGAGAAGCTTATGGAATAAGCTTGAGACACTTTATGCTTCGAAGATTGGCAATAATAAATTGTTTCTGTTGAAACAATTGATGAACATCATGTATAAAGAGGGCACTCCTATTTCTAATCATATGAATGATTTTCAGGGTGTTCTTGACTAGATGTCCGAATGGGTGTAAAATTTGATGAAGAAATATAGGGACTATGGTTTCTTAATACTCTGTCAGACTCTTTTGAAACTCTTCGAGTTTCTTTGATTAATTCTGCTCTCAGTGGTGTTGTGACCATGGAATACGCTAAGAGTGGTGTCTTGAATGAAGCTATGAGAAGAAGATCTTAAGGCTCATCTTCTTCTACTTCACACTCTGATGTTTTGGTTACTGAAGACAGGGGGAGAAGCAAGTTCAGAGGTCAGAATGACAGAGATAAAAGTAAAGGAAAGTCAAAGTCTAGATTCAAGAATGTTACAAGTGACTATTGCCACAAGAATGTGCATATCAAGAAATATTATTTCAGATACAAGAGTAATAAGAAACAACAAAATAAAGAAGGCGATAATGAAAATTGTGTTGTTGTTGTTGCTAACGATGACCTTCTTGTTTCTTGTGATGAAAATGTCGTCAATCTTGTTTGCGATTAGTCTAGTTGATTTGTGGATTCTGGTGCTACTTCTCATGTCACGCCCAGAAAGGAATTATTTTCTTCTGATACTCTAGGTAATTGTGAAATGTTGAAAATAGGCAATAATCATGAAGTTGTGGTTCTTGGTATTGGGACTATTTGTTTGGACAGTAATAATGGTTCCAAACTAGTTCTTAATAATGTTAAGCATGCTCCAGAACTTCGCTTGAATTTGATTTCTGTTGGATACCTTGATGATGAAGGTTATGTTAATACTCTTGGTGATGGCCAATGGATGCTTACAATAGGTTTGATGGTGGTAGCCCGTGGTGACAAGTTGTCTAACTTGTATATTTTTCAGGGCTCCATTTTCAGAGGCTCAGTAAATATGGTAGAGAATGATACTTCATCATTGTTATGGCATAGAAGATAGAGTCATATGAGCGAGAAGGGGATGGATAATTTGGCTAAGAAGAATTTGCTTTCTGGAGTGAAACAAGCAAAGTTGAACAAGTGTGTTCATTGCTTAGCCAGTAAACAAAAAAGAGTTTCTTTTCAGAGTCATCCATCTTCAAGAAAGCTTGATTTGCTGGAGTTGGTACATTCTGATTTGTTTGGTCCTTTTCAGGTAAAGTCTCATGGTGGTGCCCATTTTGTGACTTTTATTGATGATCATTCGCGCAAACTCTAGGTATTCTCTTTGAAGTCCAAGGATCAGGTACTTGATGTGTTCAATAATTTTCAGGCCTTGGTTGAGAGACATAAGAAATTGCAATGCATTCATTCTGATAATGGTGGTGAGTATATTGGTCCTTTTGATAGATATTGCAGAGAGCATGGTATTCGGCATCAGAAAACTTCTCCGAAGACTTCTCAGCTAAATAGTTTAGCGGAGAGGATGAACAGAACTCTTGTTGAGAGTGTTAGATGTATGCTTTCAGATGCTAAGCTGCCAGATTCCTTTTGGGCAGAAGCACTTAATACTGCTGCATATGTTATCAATTTATCTCATGTTGTTACTTTGAATGGTGATGTTCCTGACAGAGTTTGATCTGGTAAGAATGTTTCTTATGATCATCTTAAATTTTTTGGGTGTAAAGCATTTGTGCATGTTCCTAAGGATGAGAGGTTAAAGTTGGATGTTAAAACTAGGCAATGTATCTTTGTTGGTTATCGTCAAGATGAATTCGGCTATCATTTTTTTGACCCAGTTGAGAAGAAACTTGTTAGAAGTTGTGATGTTGTGTTCTTTGAAGACCAAACAATTGAAGATCTTGACAAAGCTGAGAAGGTTGATTCTCATAACAGTGAGAGTCTAGTTGATTTTGATCCAGTGCCTTTAACTATTCCACCAGGTGAAAATCTTCAAGACGATGAAAATCAAGTTGATATTGAAGATGGTGATCATACTCAGAATGACCAGTATGTCGTTGATGCTCCAGTGCAAGAAGATGTAGTTGGTGAGCAACCAACTATTATTGATGCTCCAGAGAGCTCTCTCAGAAGATCTACTAGAGAAAAAATACCTTCATCTCGTTATTCTCCCAATGAATAAGTACTCTTGACTGACGGGGGAGAACCAGAGAGTCTTCATGAGGCCATAGAAAGTGAAGAAAAAGAAATATGGTTTGATGTTATGGAGGATGAAATGAAGTCACTACATGATAACCATACCTTTGATTTGGTTATGTTACCTAAAGACAAAAAAGCTTTGAAAAACAGGTGGATTTTTTGGGTGAAAAATGAAGATGGTAACCCAGTTCCATGGTACAAGGCTAGATTAGTTGTGAAGGGTTTTAACTAGAAAAAGGGGATTGATTTTGATGAGATATTCTCTCCAGTTGTGAAGATATCATCCATCTGTATGGTTCTAGGCTTGGCTGCAAGTCTGGACTTGGAGGTTGAACAAATGGATGTTAAAAATACTTTTCTCCATGGTGAATTGGATGAAGAAATTTATATGGAGCAGCCGGAAGGTTTTGAAGTCAAGAAAAAAGAGAATTATGTTTGCAAATTGAAGAAGAGTTTGTATGATTTAAAACAAGCTCCCAGACATTGGTACATGAAATTTGGTTTTTTTATAAGTCAGCAGGGCTTCAAGAAGACTTATTCAGACCACTATGTTTTTGTGCAAAAATTCCCTGATGGTGACTTTATTATCATTTTGCTTTATGTTGATGACATGTTTGTTGTTGGTCATAATACTTACAGAATTAAAAAGTTGAAGCAAGAGTTAAATAAGTCTTTTGCTATGAAAGACTTGGGACCAGCAAGGCAGATTCTTGGCATGCAGATTGTCTATGATAGAGATGCCAAGAAGTTGTGGTTGTCACAAGAGAAGTACATTCAGAAAGTATTTCCTAGATTTAACATGGACAAAGCTAAGGTTATCAGTACACCTTTAGCTATGCACTTCAAATTGAGTACTAAGCATTGTCCTTCCAGCGATGGTGAGAAGAAAGATATAAAGAAAGTTCCTTATGCTTTAGTTGTTGGTAGTTTGATGTATGCAATGGTGTGTACAAGACCAGATATTGCTCATGTTGTTGGTATTGTTAGCCATTTTTTTTCTAATCCGGGAAGAGAGCATTGAAATGTTGTAAAGTGGATTATGAGATATCTTTGTGGCACTTCTAGTTTGAGTCTGTGTTTTGGTACAGGGAAGCCTATTCTCGTGGTTACACTAATTCAGACATGGCCGGTGATGTTGATACTCGTAAGTCTACTTCAAGCTACTTGATTACTTTTGCAGGGGGAGCTGTGTCTTGGCAATCTAGGTTGCAAAAATGTGTTGTTTTATCTACTACAGAGGCTGAGCTTATTGCAGCTATTGAAGCATGCAAATAATTGATATGGATGAAAAGATTTTTGGGAGAACTTGGTTGTGCTCAAGAGAGGTATGTGCTTTATTGCGACAGTCAAAGTGTTATTCATCTTGGCAAGAATTCTACATTTCATGGTCGGTCTAAACACATTGATGTGAGGTATCATTGGATTCGAGATGTGTTGGATTCTAAGTTGCTTGAACTTGAAAAGATCCATACCAATGATAATGGTTCCAACATGATGACTAAAGCTTTGCCAAGAGGGAAGTTTGAAGAATGTTGCATGATCGTCGGGATGGCGGTTTCCTTTACATAGTCGGTAGGGGGAGAATTGTTGGGTTTTGGGCCTTATTCACTTCCTATGTGGATAAATAAAAGTCCAAGGTTTTGGGTCTTCCTTCCTTTCTTTTGTGGATAAATTTAGCTCATTCTTGACTAGCTCACTTTTGCCCATAAGCCCAATATTATGGTGCATATGTAAGACTTTCTTTTAGGTCTTATTTAAAGAATCACAAGAGATTGAGAGCAGCCATATAAAGAGAAAAGTGAGAAAGTGCAGATTTTCGCACAGGCCCTAGCAGTCAATTTCAAATCGCGATTTTCGCTTCGTTTCTTATCCGATTGAGCTGATTTTTGGACATCTTGTTCCTTTCAACTTAATCTTTGACTGGGAATTGAGAGAGGGTGATTTAGAGTCATGTACCTCCAGATTTTTTATCGTGAACAGCAGTTGCGGTTTGGTGTTTTTGCTTCTCTTATTTCTCTAGTTTTTGGTGCTATCTTGTAGTTGTGTTGCTCATTGTTTGACATTTTGTTGGTGGCCATTTTGGAGAACACTTTTGTAACTCTTGTTGATTATAGTGGAGCTTTGGCATTGTGGTTTTTACTCTTCACACTGAAGAGGTTTTCCACGTTAAATTTGGTGTCTCATGTGTTGATTTAATTTGCTTGCTTGGTTGATTTGTTTGATGCCCAAACATGTTTATTCTTGCATTATTTTGTCTTCTCTTGGTTCAAATAGAAGGGAAAGTTTTGACTTGGGTTTTCTTCCGCTATTGCCCTGTCGTGCACATTTATTTTGTGCTTGCCTTTTCCAACATGTACGATGTCACATGAGACACAAAATTATTGTGTAAGATGTCACGTAAGACGAATGTGTTTATTTGTTCAATTTTGTACAAATTTAAGTGTCCACTTATGCACACCTGGAGTTAAAGGACATAGATGTCAGGTGAAACCAAGTTAAAGGACAGATGTATGTATTATGTCTATATTATATACTTACAAAAAAATACTTCCGTTGTTACGTAGGTCGTTTAACTATATCCTCTATCATTAGGGTTGTCCATTATGGATGCCCAATCTCCCTTACTTCTTCTTCCACACTTGTACCTTCTCCCCTACTATCATCAAATGTCAGTGTTATGTGAAAGTGATGTTCATTTTGGACAGTCGTAATAAAAGAGGTTATATTTGAACTGCTTAAGTAACACAAAAATATTTTCATAAGAATACATAGTATATTGAACGGCCGTAATCGAGGAAGTTATATTTGAAAATAACACGAAAATATTTTTTTTATTAAGAAAAGTAGTATAGAGAACAATAAAATTGAACCTTTTTACAATTTTCAAAATATCAAACGCACAGTCGGATGTAAGTTGTCGGCAGCAAGTGCATCACACCCACTTTCATTAGCTTAAATTCTTATAATATATAGTTGAATAATTGGAAAATGTACATTATTTACATGTTGTTTCCACTGAATTGACAAAAGAATAATAAATAAGTCGTTAAAATGGTATCGATTTAGAATCCTCAATTTGTCTCTAATCGAGCCAATCAATAATTGTTTTAAAATAAGTGACAATAATTTTTTATATTACTTTATGTACGTACGTACAAATACTTTATTTTTTTATACTTATAGAGAATTTCCATTTAAGATGCATGTGTCTATTTTGTTCAATTTTATATAAATTTAAGTCATGTTTATTTGTACACACTCAAATTAGAAGACATATATATCAGCTAAGATCAAATTAAAAAACACATTGTGTATTACGTCTTTAATGAGTTGTGGTGTAGTATATATATTTGGACACACACATTTCATGTAAATAAGTCGCATATATTCTCTTATTATAGAAGTGGCAGTTAGGTATAGGCACTCAGGACACCGTCGACATGTCTGCTGAGGAGAATTACAGTTAAGTTTGAGGGTAGTTTGGTTATTTAGATGATATTTCATGCATATGGTGGTTGTACTTGATGCTATTGAAGTTGAATGTGCATATCATTTGGACAAAAAGACCACTATTAAATATTTTATTTCCACTTTGTGTAGCATGGTATTTCTAGAGTATCTTTTGCCCATGACTTTTCAGTTTATTTCATGATTTGTTCTCATACATTTTTGTAAATACATCCAACTTTAAAGGACCTTGATGTCATGTCATATGGGAACGTGCCTATCGTGGGGCCTATAACAATTTCTTTCATTTAATCATTCTCCATTAATACTTGCGTTACATTTAGCAATGCACTTTCCATTAGTTATCTAAATTATTCTTATGAAGCGCCTATTAAAATTTTTGAAATTTTTATCGATATTAGTTAATTGTCATTAAATTTAATGTCACTGTAGACTTTAATGACATTTAAAAAGAATATTAATTGCCACTAAAAATATATATTTGACGAAAATTAAGCTATTTTTGTTAATTAATTATCGTTAAAGATCATTTCTATTATAACGGAAGTTTTAGAAGACCCGCACCAATTTATTTTACTGTCATACAAACATATATCAATTCCGCTTAAAAATTTCAATGTTAATAATATTTGTGTGTATTCATTTTACACATAATGGGATAATTTATTATACACATAATTTATTTTATAAAAAATTAAAATTATTTCATCAACAATACTTAAAGATGTGTTCTACTTCTTTGCTTAATAGTTTGGTTCTAGATTAGGCTACCATGTTTCATTATGTTTTCTTCTTTAAATTTTTATGTTTTATTACTTTATAAATAAATAGAAGATTATGATAAAACTATTATAAGTCATAATAATTAATAGTTTAAAATATTTGAAAATATATATAAAAAAATTGTTAACTCTCAAAATTTCATCTATATCACATAAATTGGGATAAAAGTATTATAAGTCATAATAATTAATAGCTTAAAATATTTGAAAACATATATATAGATATATATATAAGATGTTAACTCTCAAAATCCATCTATATAAATTGGGATAAAAGTATTATAAGTCATAATAATTAATGGCTTAAAATATTTGAAAATATATATAAAAAAAATTGTTAACTCTCAAAATTCCATCTATACCACATAAATTGGGATAAACGAAAAAATATACATTATGTAAAATGCATAAAAATATACTATAAATCACAATAATTAACAAGTTATATATCAAAAATAACTTATTAAAAAGCCGGCTAACTTTTGAAATTTTATTTGTATCACATAAATCAGGACGAATGAAGTGATATATATTATATACAAAATACATTAAAAAGGTACTATAAATCACAATATTGGGATAAAAGTATTTTAAAAATTGGTTGACTCTCAAATTCATTTGTGTCACTTAAATTTGGACAAAAAAAGTAACATATATCATATAAAAAATGCGTAAAACATATTATAAATGGTAATAATTAGTAACAACTTAAAATATTTAAAAACATACTAAAAATTAGTTGACTTCAAATTTCATATGTATCACATAAATTGAAACAGAAAGAGTAATATATATAGGGCCCCGTGCTGGCACGGGTCCTGTATCTAGTATGTGTATAGAGTATAGATGATTGATCTCCGTTTAAAGAGTGACCCAGTTTGACTTGACACGTAGTTTAAGAAAATAAAGAAGACTTTTGAATCATGTGATCCTGAATTAAAGTTATGTCAAATATACAAAATTGTCATTTAATCATGTGGTCTTAAACATGTCATGTGGAAAACTGAAATTAAAATGTTACCCAAAAAAAAAAGATTATTTTTTTAAACAGACAAAAAAAAAATTCTTTTTTAAACGGAGGAAGTATAAACTATCTATTCAACTGGTCAACCTACTGCAAATACAAAAAGTAAGTTGTGTTGTGTGTGTCACTGGCTAAGAAACTAGGTAGAGAGTCATAAAGAGGAGAAACAGTTTGGTCTGTCTCTGGTGACTAGGATAGGCCAGCTATATATAAAAATAATCTGAAAGAGAGGTGCTGTTGTTTTCATTTATTTTTTTGGTTTCTCATTCGGTGTTCAGACAGTGTCGTCTTAACTCTAGTCCATTAAAGTCATCGCTTGGGGCTCCATATATTTTGGGGCCTTCATTTTAAAAAAGCAATTACTTATATACGTTATTTTAAAAAATATATATATGTACTGTGAGTGCTATGATTTCTACTAAGAAAATTGCATATGAGATGAATATAAACCTGAATTTCGTAAGAAATAACTTAATGAAAATATGGATTACAAAATCACAAAGTCCCTTGAAGAATATTTTAGAATTGATTACTTTATATATGTAGAGTAGATCAAACTATTTTTCACTTCAAAATAGATTTGAACCTATTGAAGCATATAAGAATATTTTTGATTTCTTATTTAGTGGTAAAATATTGAGATCACTAGATAATGAGAATTTTAAAAAAATGTTGTGTTAACCTTGAACTTTCTTTAACAGGTAATAGTTATTCTGATATTGATGATTTAGACTTATTTTTGAATTAAAAGTGTTAAGAGAAATAATACAAGTAGAAGATAGTGATCTAATGAAAATACTCAATCATATAAAAAGACTTGATTCGTTTCCAAATACATTTATTGCTTATAGAATAATGTTAACAGTTCTTGTAACCGTTGCCTCAGTCAGAGGATTTTTTTTTCGAAATTAAAATTGATTAAATCTTCTTTAAGATCAACAATGTCTCAAGAGAGATTGAATGAATTAGTTATATTATCATTAAAAAAGAAATTATTAAAACAAATTGATTATAAAATAGTGCTTAATGACTTTGCATCTAAAATAGCTAGAAAAGTATATTTTAAATGAAAATACATATTATGAAAAACAAAATATTAGGGTCCATCTCTTAAGTTTCGCTTTAGGCCTCTAATGTTGTTGAGTGATCTTGTGTTCAGAGCCCGTATTGAAGTTCCTATTGAATTCGGATCGTACACCGCAGGGCCTATTTGAGGGTGGCACTCCTAACAAGATTTTCTTCATTCTTAAAGCTCAAATTCAAAATATCTTATTAAGAATGAAGCAATTTCATCACTGCACATAACTTGGTGCAGTTGCTTTCAATATGCTGTCAGTGTCTAGTAGGGATTCTCCATTGTTCAATATGTAAATGTAGGTACTTTATAAAAAAACATTTATGTTGTGCCATGTACAATCGAATGCAATTGGTTACCAACTCTAGTGGTCCTAATTCCCATTTGCTTCTTTCACTCTCAAGAAAACAGTACTTCCCTTATTTCGTTTTAATTTATTTATTTGATTTTATCGTAATATAAAGATTAAAAATACTAGAATCTTATTATTTTAAACTAACAAATACATAAAAATGTACCAAAAATTTCTTTTAATTTTATAGTCTTAAACATGTCACGTAAAAAGTTGAAATCAGAGATTTGAAAAAAAATAGAGACATTTTTTTTAAACGCGGGAGTACTATTTTGGTGTTTGTTATGGGTCGTTGTTTACTTGTTTATTTCTTTCTTTTTCTATTTTGTCTTTTCTTCATTACAATAGATTTGTTTTTTCCTTTTTTATTTTAATGGGTATCTAATACCTCTCTTATTTATCTATAAACAAACTAAACGTCAATCTTAAAATAGTGAGAGGAAATATCTCCTTATATTCCATTTTAATCATCTCAATATTGCTAAATAATTTGTCTTTAAAGGCAGTGAGTGTACCATGTGCTATGCAGGACAAAGTTATATACATCACTACCATTCAGTGTGGATTAATAAATTCTTTTGTTTTACTATGAATTTTATTTAGAAGAAATCATTTATGAAATGAAAACTGAAAAGGGGTCAGCAAGTACTGCTATGATAACAATGATGGTGAAGCCAGTAAGTAAATTTCTTAGGAAAAAAAAAATCAGTAGAGAAGAATGAAGACATGAACACAAGATTTTTAAATAGGAGAACGAGATGAACGGAGATTGGTGTACGGGCATAGGCGGATCTAGAATTTGGAGGTCCTAGGTGCCACATTGTTCAAGTAAGATAAGCGGGTCGGTTGCTTTAATTTTGGGTTACAATTGAGTTATTTAATATTTTCTTTTAGATATTATGAGATTAAAGCTAACTAAACAATTCAATTTTTATTTCTTTTTAGGAATTAGTGGCCTTATTCGCTAAAACTTTGAGGGAAAAAAAATCACACTAAAATTTGAGCTTGTATAAACTATCAACCTAATATATTCATATTTCATTGACTTTATGTGTTGTTGCAAATATATAACAAAGAGAATACAAATTTTAGTTTCAATCTAGTCATCTTACTTAGCAAGAACGTTGGTGAAGATCGAAAGAACCTTCAAATTAAAAGAACTCTAATAATAATATTCATCATTTTTAAAACTTATATTTTTTAAAACTACTAATTAAATATATTCTTAATAATATTTATGTCACGTTCATAATTCATTACTCATTAATTGATAAATAATAATCACGTGACACTCATATCAATAGATTAATAATTAGTGAAAGAGAAAGTAAAAGAACTTAAGAATTAATTATGATGAATAGGAGTCAATTTGAATTAATAAAGAATACTAGTAAATAAATAAGAATGAATGGAAGGGAAAAAAAACCTTCACACATTAATAAAAATGACAAAAAAAAAAAAAACTTCCAAAAACTAATAATGCTGCCAAGGAGGTTCGAACCTGCGTTGTCTGTGTGGCAAACTGTCTGCTTTGCCAAGTGAACTACTCACCATATTGTTTAGTGGGTGGCAAAGACAATATATATTAATTTTCTTATACATATATACATAAACACAGTTTTTTCCGAGATCAGTGGGTGCCCCACGGGTACCCATAGATCCGCCCCTGTGTACGAGCCAGCTTACATGTACCTCGACTAATTCCACTAGATACCCTTCACCTAACTATGTCCCACTAAGGCTAGAAAAGATAGGGAAAAATCACCTAGTGTTTCATCCCTACTGAAATTTGAATCAAAGATTTGTGATGGTGTTCAACTCACTTCTTTGACCACTAGGTCACACCCGTTTCTTTTTTTCTGTTCTGCTAGCTTAACATCATCTCTTGCACACTTGAAAGATTTTACTTTGGTTTCAACTTCTTTATAGAAAGTACTTTGGTTTCGACTTCAATTTCTCACAGTGAAACAGTTTTATACTGATAAAACTCTTAACAAGTTTATGAAAATGATAATATACTTGGCAAAAGGTAGAGATGATACAAGAGCAGGAAAATTTGACATAGCTTTTTCATTACAAGACTTATAAAACAAGCTCAAATTTGTTGGGGTATCCCAGTTAACCAAGCAACATGCACCTTCGATTCGATTTCAGGAATCTCTCAGCTACACAAGATTTCAAACATACAACTTCTGGAGGTTTGTTCAGCATCCAAGAAGACTACCTTAAATGACAGCATCGTTAGCCACACCCCATTCACACGACTAAGAAAAGCCAAATACTCTACATACATAGTATAATCTATTCTGCAAACTAGGATCTGATGTTAGTACAAATACAGATGATTGGCTCTTAAATCCTTCAGCCTTCTTCTTGGGGTTCTTCCTCTTCCTGTAGAAGATTTTCTCTGTTGTCATGGGCCCAGAAACCACGCACATCTATAAGCATGCTTGCAACAGTGCCACCTTGTTTGCATGATAGCAAATCAGCCAGTGATATCCTCAAAGGGTCAGACGGCTTCACCATATCCCATATTTCATCCCTTACATCCTCAATGCATAGTTCATAGTTCCCTCCTTCAATCCATTTTTGATGGACATCTCTGTTTTTTATAAAAATAAAGGACATTTCATATCAGAAATGAATCTCTATAGTGGAATGCTCAGCGATAAATGAACAAAATCTGACTTTCTGATATAAATACTATTCCCTATCTGAGATGATGTATATTGTTCAATGGACTGGGAAAATATGAACCTAAATCATTTTTGGTGTTTGGTTGGACATAGGTTGTTGCAATATAGTATTAATGGAGAGAGGAGGCGGGCGAATGTTTCCATTTTACCAAAATATATTCTTCAGTTCTAAACAACCAAATACAAAAATATATTATTAAAAGGAAAACATGGCATCCTACCAAATAGGCATTAATCTAGACACTGGAAGGAGCAAATTATGGTGACCACCACCTAGATGGTTAACTCAAAACCATCTACCTTTCATGAGCTTTTGTTCTCTTTTTCACGTTCTATTTGGCGTACAAGGAGAGTTAAATGGTACAAATAGCGTATAGAATCAAATAGTGCAATTCAGCCTATTGAATGGATGGTAATTCAATAAACTGATGTATCTGGTTATTTGAGACTTGCAGCACTATCTCACGAACCACAAGCAGGAAACCCCAGAAACTCTTTCTAGGAAGACTGAATCAGGATACATCTCAACTTCTGTGTGATCCCTTCTTTCACTTCCATATTTCAAGTTTTCTTTTGTCAATATGGAATACAAATACAAAACAGCAATGCACCACTAACTAGACAGGTGGAGAAAATTTCCTCAAAGCAAGAAAATACAACTTCGTGTTCCTTTTACCTGAATAGCGTGTGAATATCCGCTGTAGTTAGGAAACCCCTTCCTTGGAGATCAAGACACCTGAACAAATATGTTAGACCCTCCGGGGCATCCTTGTTTTCCAGGGCTAGAACGAAGTCAAGAAAACTTTCAAAATCCATTTCACGGGCATTGCCGCCTCCAATTTTTCCACGTCGAACATGCTCATCAAAAACTAGTAATAACAAACCAAAAGAAGTTCACAACAAACATACGGATTCAATCCTTGTAATATATAAAAGCAAAAGTAGGTTCAAACATAAAAACACCAGAGGACTTCTGAGTGTACAGATGAGCAATGCAAATTGGAATGAGATAACAGTAAGGAGCAAACATTATGAAAAAAGTAATGTTACTAACAGCAAGGCCAAGAGCTTTCTCTGGTAGTCCACTGCATCATGTTACTAACAGCAAGGCAAAGTTGAAAAGTAACATGATGTGGCTGAAATTCATTTAGAATGATCGCATTATTTCCTCAAGAGGAAGGCAAGATAATTTTAGGTGCATTCAAATGGAACACTTCAGGATAATCTATCTTAAAAAGTGCCAGAATCATTTAATATCCAGAAGATGAGTGGTGGTGCAGGTTTGTTTTGTCTAGAATCTAGGTTGTAGATACTGTAAGCATGACCTATAGAGGGATAGATTGTTGCAGTAAAGTGGGCAACTATATTGATGATGAAAGTAATGTTGGTAGTGTTTAGATTACATATTGATCTCTTTTTTCAAAAGATAGAACACTTCCAAATGTTATTTGTAATCCCTATAAATGAGGCAATCACAGAACTTCGATGATGGCACCAAAACAAGACCTACCAGTAGTGCCCATGGGGTATATGAGAACACCATCAATGTCTTGACCAGTGCTAATACTGTCTCTTAATATTGAGAATATTTTGGAGAAATGTACTCAATATCCAGCAAAAAGACCCTTGACAATGGTGCCAGATAGGAGTGCCATGACAGCAGCAACTGGCAAGGAACTCCCTTGGTGAGACAGATCATCCATCCAGGAGCCTTTGCCCACTGCCCTATGATGGTGGTGCCAGATTGGACTACCATGTAATGCTGGTAAAATGGATAAAATATCCAAGTATCCCTCTGTCCCATCCAATTAAATGTGGGTTGAACAATCTATTTATTTGATTTATTTATATCAGATCAAATATGAATAAGCCCATAATATCCACTTTAAATATGGGATAAACCATGAGTCAAAAATGGATAATAACCTATCAAAACACTTAAGTCTCCCTAGAAATCCTTGTCGCAAGATGCCCGGAGTAACAGAAACTTCGCAGAAGTTCATCAATGTCTGAAGTCCTTGTTTCGTTCAATGAGTTCATTCCCATTTTCCATGTTTCTATGCAGTTACATCATATATCTTCTTTTTTAAATTGAAGTTACATCATACATGTTTTCTTCATATTGATTGTCTTCACTCTATTTTTCATTCAAATTATCTACAAAGACATTTAGATCCCTTCATATGACATAGACAACCAATTTTCTATTCAAAGGAAGATGATAAATTAAGTTGTGAATAACTGCTAATTTCTCTAGAATATTACTCTCAACCACTTCTAATAGTTACTTCTATATTATTTCACAGATCACAATAAATAAGAAACAAAACATGTTTAGAAATGAGACTAATTTGGCAGTTTCAATTTACGGCTAGTTTCCTATTTTTTTTATTTTTTTGAGAAGGTAATGATTTGTATTATAAACCAGTACTAATGTAGTACTGAAAGCCCCTTTACAAAAAAGTACGAATATCTAGGAACAAAAACAGCAAGCCTAGCATGATTCTAATACTTACGGCTAGTTTCCTATTTGTAAGCTTCTTTTTTTCTGTGAATAAGAGTTCATTGGGTAGCACACCATATTGTTCCAGTTTCATGTTTGGTTATTTTATCAGCTATATTTTAGTTTATCTCGAATTGGAGACAATCAAGCTCTCTTTACTTTAGGAGTCCCATTTGGATAGGCTTATTTTGAGTGCTTTTAAGCCAAAATACCTTTTTAAGTACTTTTGGAGTGTTTGGATAAATTTAAAAAGTGCTTGGCTAAAATGATAAAAATAAGTCAAAAGGCATAAGCTAGAAATTCTAACTTGTGACTTTTGGTTTATAAGTCAAAAACCAAAAGCCAATCCAAACAGGCTCTTACTACTGAAATTTTACGTTCAGTATTATCTACAGAAGATCAGTATTTGGTTGAATCATTCAATTGATGGTGCTATAATGTCTGTAGTTGGATAAGTACGCGTGGAAGGGAGATCTATATGAACAAAGCAAGAAAGAAAACAATGGTGAAGATACAACAACATATAATGGGAGGCTAGGAACTCTCCGAATAACCACAATATTTAAAATGACATGGATAATATGGACCATATTAAATATGGACAGGTCGGATATTTTATTCATTTTTATTTAACCAGTTTCAATCCGCCCATATAGATCTGACCGCTCATTTGCCAGAACTATTACCGTCGATAAGAAATTGGTAAGGAAATCCCTTGATGAGACAGCTCATCATCCTGGAACCAATGCCCACCAGTGAGGACTGAGGCCCCAGTATCAAAAGAAGTGACATGGCTAAATCCCTACCTAGTTTAGACTGGAGAGCAATTATAAAGCAAATTCCTAAGTTTAGTGTCAGATAGGTGAATAGACACACTGTCTATCTTGGACAGCAAAGTTTCAATGTGAACTGCAGGAGTGAGAAGCTGCGGGTTCAAGCCCCGTCAGTCCCGACGGATCCAATAAATATATCAAAAAATCTCTCCCTTTTTCTGAAGGGGACCGGGGGAAGAATTCCATTGTCAAAGCAAAGGGGAAATCCTTATTTCTTTTTTCTTTCCTTTTGGTAGGAGAAAGACATATGCGGTTGGATTAGTACAATTATTGGTAGCATTATAGTCAGTATTCCAAGAAATGCTGGCTTTTTCGATTGCCCCGATGCATGTAATGGAATCGAGTACTATACTTTTTTGAGGCGCGCATACACAAAAGGAATTCCTTTCTTGTCCAATACAAAATTGAATATAAGAAAATACTTTCCAGAAAAAACAAAAAAAACAATTTATTTTTCTGGCTACGGATTTATGGAACCTGACTTACTAGTTTGAAGTTGCAAAATAGATTTCATGCAAATTGCACACTATAGGACAGCTTCGAGCAATAATTGCAGAAATGAAAGAAATGATTAGGAAAAGAGACCACAGCTGCACTGGACCACACATCTGAAACATCCCATAGATCCTCAAAAAAGATACATTAAATGGTACATAAGCAGACTCTCAGTTTTACCTCTTTCAATGAAGATATCTGTTAGTGTACCATCCGCATATTCCCTTAGCTCCTGCTTGCTCAATGTTCCATTCATATCTTTATCAAGAGCAAGAAATATGTCTGCATAATTCATATAAGCATATTGATCATAAATCAAGGACGGAAGAAGAGGACCAGTACCCAGAAAAATAAAAAAATAAAACCAAGAAAACAGCAGAGAGAGAAAGACAGTGGAGGAAAAGGACAATAAGAAGAAAAAGAAGGGAATGGAGGAAACTGTAGAGAAAAGCGAGGGGTAACAAGAAAGACGTGTGAGCGTAACCACAATAGAAATTGAGATATTGTGCTTTCCACAACAAGCACATAACCAAATTTGTGGACATATAACTACCTATTTTCTCCGCTGTATGCCGTTTGTATTAGAATTTTCACCAGCTCATGTATGACAGCTACAACCAATCTTGTAATGTATGACCATGTACTGAGAAAATTGGAAGCACTAGACTGGCAACTTTTGTTTCCTATCACCGAAGTACATAAGAAAACATATTTTTTGTAGCCAGGATAACCACTTATACACCTTACAGTTCTGTACTTACTAGACATACTATGTGGAACTATACTCATTCAAAGGGAGAACAATGTAACAGAGCTGGTAAACTAGCAGATAAAATGGTCTGGGAGTCCGGAAACCTTGAAACTAAAACAAAAACACACTGCAACCAAGGCTTACAGTACAACTGGTAAGAGTACCGCACAATAGGTGTGGGTTTGATTCTCACTATCCCCTTCCCCTCCCCATTCCCAAATCCCCAAGCTAATAACATACTGCAAGCTCAATTCCTAATGATTGAGCAGAAACTTAAAGACAGCTCCAACAAAAGCTGGGTAGAAGGAAAGCAGTAAACAAAGCATGACATGGATCTGCTTCTAAATTAAGATATTCAAAGCACTGACCACAAATCCGCTGTGCAGAAGTCAAGGAAAACCAGTTTTCAGCTTGCTCTGTGTCAGTAACTTCTTCCTCAGTTTCCTAGTAGAACAAAAAATATGAACATGTCAACCTCAAAGTAAAAGGAAACTAATGCAACGGCAGATTCTTAGTTATAAAATAAATATGGAAACTGTTAAGATGTCCCACATCGGTAGAGGAATGGGAATTTGGTCTCCTTATATGGACTTGGACAAACCTCCCCTCATGAGCTAGCTTTTGGGGTGTGAGTTAGGCCTAAGACCTAATTTAACATGGTATCAGAGCCAGGCCCATTCCAATTTGTTGTTCACCGATGATG
>JAJOOO010007879.1:0-19201 GCA_029582685.1 Solanum piurae | reverse complement strand
ATTTTTTGTAGGTTACGAGCCTGGATTTTGTGATACTTTCCATTCTCTTATTTTTTGAGGCTTCTTGGAGATTTGTGAGGTAGCTGTTTGTGATCTCAGCAGACCTTCTTACTCTTATTTATGATCTCGTTCTATTCTAGAAACAAGGTCATTTGAGACTTGTGTTTTTCTTTTGAATCAATTGTAATACGTTAGAGGCTTGTACACGTGACAACCGGATTTTGGGGGTATTTTGAGTTAATTATGAAAATTTTCGCATTTTATTGTAATGGGTGAGTGTTAGGTTGACTTGTCTTGGTGGGATAAGACGAGTGCCATCACGTCCATTTTTTGGTCGTGACAAAAAGTGATGGACCAAAGAAATCTCCCGTACACTCATTTATTTTATTTTATGTTTTCATCTTTGTCAAGTTTAGTGCATTTACAATTTATATCAACATTAGCTCTTTGACATTCTGAATCTCTATAATATGATTTTATCTAATATTTATTGACTTTATTAGTATATTCAATATTCCAAAAGGGATTGTGCTTGAATTTTTCAACTACGTACAAGTATGTAACATAATATAGTATCTTTTTTTTTTTATTCTGAAGAACATAACCACCCAATAAAAGTATGTAATGCACCCAAAATAATTACATCAGCCTTAGAGAATACTTTTCGAAATTCAACTTTTTTTTCAGGCTTAAATTTCATATAAACTAATTTACTAAATTACTGTCCCGACTTGAGACTAAACCCTAGTCGTAAATCGGTGCTTAGAGCCACACGTTATCCCAAGCTAAACCATGTTCTGGCATGATACTAAGAAACACAAAAGTAACAAATGAAAATAAATGAATGCGGATGCTAAAATGAATTAGTCTATTAAAGATCACACATCTTTTAATAGACAAGTATCTGAATAAACATAAGTTGAAGCTAAATTGACGGTCTGATAACCTCTACTAAATTAAGATTCTAGTACAAGTCCCTAGCTAACTCTAACTGTCTGAAAACTGAAAATGTAATACCAAAATGAAGATAGAGGTCATCCTCGAATGATGTGTACTCACCAAAAGTTCTACCGTGCAGATAACTGCGGCCTAAATGCTAAACGTTCAAACCTATATTATCAAATAATATCGAAATAAAGTATGCGGTCAGTATTGAGACTATATTATTAGCCTGAGCTCCACCTCATGCATTGCCTTCCTCTACCCCTTCCCCTTCCCCTACCCCTACATATTCCTCTGCCTCTGTCACGTCCTCTCACTGCGGGATCAATTGCTTGCTCTACCTCTAGAGTTGTTGTCCTTGTGCCATTACATCAAATGTAAACCATCTACGAACAAAAGAGTGGAAGAGTTAGATACCAATTTGAATCGCCAGATACTAATTAGAATCAAGTTATGGCATGTAGGAAGAAAGAAATAGAATTTTCTAAATGCAAATGTCCAGTACTCTCATGAAACCATAAACACATACTTGGTCCTCTCATGGGATCCAAACCCAAACTCTTAGTGTACCAGCGTGGTACCCCAGCCATCCATAGTAAGTGTATCAGTGTGGTATCCAAACTATCCATAGTTAGTATACCAGTGTCGTACCTGAGCAACCAGCCAATCACAAATTATCATGCACAATGAACGATACCATTTGATAATCACAAGTCACAATAACAAGTCCATTGCATGAGATTATCAATATGATGTCATTTTATATGTCTCCTTATGTATTTTTTTCCACGCATTTCATCAATGATACTACAAAGTAGTAGATATGCATACATACATAAACAAGAAACATACAACCATCACCTACCCCGAATCAAGTCTCTTGAAAACTCTAAAGAATCAGAGTTTTCCCCTTTTGATGTGTCTTGACTTTTTTTGGGTCTAAAACAAATAATTAAAGCAATAATCAATATCTAATGGATCATTAATTATCCAAATTATCAATAAATTCTATCCCTCAGCCAAAATATGATCATCTCCCCTAACTTAAGGCTTTTTTCCATCATGGAATCATGTAGAAACTTCTACCCAAGGGAAATAACCTAGATTCTAAGGCTTAAGAATCAATGCACAAGGTTGGGGAGTCAGAATCTCACCTTTATCGATGAATTCCATGGAAAAACATGTGCAAACTGCCCAAATTACCCCTCCAACCTCTAAGAATAGAAGTACACATAATAAGAATTTTGGGGTTGTTTCTACATAAAATCTTGTTTTGCCCTGCTATAGCGGGCTCAACCTGCTATAGAAAAACATACCACGATATAGAGGTTTGCACGTCGCTATAGCGGGATGCCTCTCCCTATAGTGGGAGAGGTTAAACTTTAGAAACTCATAAATCTGAGTAATGTCACTTTTTCACAAATCAACTTGTTTTCTTGACATCCCGACATATCATTTCCATGCCAAGATCCATTTTGGAAGTTCTAGTTACCCAAATTTGATTTTGTAAAGTTTTATGGACTCCTTAATGTCTTGACTATAGGAATATATCAATCAAGACTCAACGTTACACCTCACCCATTCTCAGATGGTCCTAGACCTCACCTAGTATAGATTAAGTTTGAGGTTGGCCTTAAGACACTACCCAAAAAGTTTGTTGGCCTAAATTCATTAACTATTGACCTACTCATATCGACTAGATTGAGTCATTACATCATGTCAGAAACTGATAAAGAATATGTGAATGTTGACAATTTGGTTCAATATTGTATCATTGCGATAATATTTTCTATCTAAGCTAAGAGTTATTTCTAATCATCTAGATTTCATCATGATTTAAATAGATGTTTCCTATACCATCAAAAAGATGAATTTTAAATTTAGAGCTTACAATTGCCTATTCCATTTTTATTTCTTTGTCTTGGGGCACTGAAGAACTCTTTTGCATGTTTGGCCTAATTTGAGTTTAACTAATCTAAGATCAACGCTTCTCTTTTATTTGATGTGGTTTAGACTATGATTTTCTTGGGTGAATTATTGTTGAGTGAAATTTGGTTTATAAATAAAAACGCTTAAACTTTCTTAATTTAATTAAGAACTATGTTAAATCAATTTTCTCATAGTTCACTTGCTAATTTTCTTTTCTTTTGTTTGCTATGAAATACACTTCCCGAGTTCACCAGGCTTATTGTCTCCTTTATTTGCATTTTAATGTTGGGCCTTGAAGCCCCAAATATCTCTCACTTGAGTCTGCCTCATCAAAATCGGAACAAAGTATGTGGAGTTCGAAAATAGAAGTTGATTATAGGAAAAGTAAAACTGATATACAAGTCTTAGAGGTAAAAAATGGGTTGTATACATTTCATATTTTTCCAATATACAAGAGATACAAGGTGATATACATTAGTATACAGTGAATGTATACAATGTATATACAGGAATTGGGCCAAAAGCCTAAAATGCAGGAACCCAAAGCTTATAATTTAGTTTGTGTACAGAAACTAAGTATTGAACCAAATATCTCAAATTTTATTTAAATTTTGGGCAGAAACCCAAAGCTTATAATTTAGTATTTTGGGCAGCATAATTTCTTTGTTTGTACTAGTTATCTCTAAATGTAGTTTAGACTAACTTAATTAAGTCCCCTAAAGATGAACCATTTCTTTTATGTTGATTTATTCATCTAATGATTTTACTCAGATACTTTTCTTTACTTAGTCATTTTGACAAAAAAGTTTACTCTTTTCAAATTACTTTAAGTGTTTAAGTTACTTTTTTAAAAAATGATTTTCAATATTTCTTCTCTTAAATAATTTTCCAAAAGGTTAATCAATATTTTTCAAACCGTCAGATAACCACATGTTAGTGGCCAATTTAGATGCTAATACCTTCTTAAAGTAGTAATAAGAACCTCTTACCCATTTTCTCTAATTTTTATAGATTTAATATGTTAGAGTCTTTTTAAATTAAGTTTTCTTAATTTGTGTAAATAATATAGTGGCTACTCTTTCTAAGTATCTTCTAAATCATTTTATAATTAGAACATTTCAAAAGTAGTAAACCCATTGTGTACAACCATTTTGATCATGTTTATGAATGAAAATGGTGCAACTGAAAGTAAGGAATGAACTAAATGGCAGTTGAGAAAGACAGGATATATAAGAACTAAGATTTGGTTAAGCCAACAAGCATTGTCAATCTAAGGATTAGTACTGAAATAAATCAAGTGTTGAATTATACCTTGTGTATTTCGAAAGAAATATATAAAAGACATGTAATTTTTATTAAATAATTTAACTACAAATCTAAAGTGTATTAGAGAGCACATATACACTCATGCACCTACTATAAATTACATAATTATTTCTCTAAGAATTGCTCAACCTTATTCAACAAAAACCATCTCATTTTCTTTTTTATATTATTTTATTTTGCGATGGAAAGTGAGACCAAGAAAGGTAAGCAAAAGATTGAAATGAAGTTGATTGAATATGAGAGAGCACGCAATATTAATTTTTCCAAAAGGAAAAAAAACTTATTCCAAGATGTAGAAAATCTTGCAATTCGGAGCGGAGAGGAAGATGGTGTTATGCTCTTTTCACCGGGTGGAATACCATATTCTTATGGTTTGTCATGCCCCGAGCCTACATCTTGGATGTGACCGGCATTCGAGAACCAATTTTTATCTCCAAACGAACGCTTGTCCTGACTGACTACTAAGCGGAAGACTAACTCAAGCATACATAAGCATCAAAACTGAAGAATTGTGTAAAACAATCTATTTAATCTCACAACTATCTGAAAGTACTGAGTGTTAAATATAAAGTTTTAACTAAAACATCTGAAACTGAGTACACTAAGACTGACCAAGACTCTCTATCTATGAAGCATCTATTGTATAAAGATAGGTATCGGGACAAGACCCACAACATCTCAAAACACTACTACTGACAAATTATAAAAACTATAGTCCTCCAAATGCAAGGAGGTCTCACCAAAAGCTGATGAGCGGATGATGTGATCTCAATCGAACTCCTATTGATGATCCTAAGTACCATAATCTGCATCATCAAATGATGCAAATCTAATGACATCAGTACATTGAATATAAGAGTATGTAATAAGGTTGAATAAAATAAATAACTCAACTGAAAAACTGAAAGTAACTCAACTGACATATAGTATAAATCATGATGAAAATTATTAAGCTCTTACTATAAGAATGCAATAGTAGTAAATATTGAATTGAAATATAATTTAAATCATAATGGAAGTCATTTCTATTGATGATTTATAATTATGTGAAGGAATTCGAGTTGGAAAGAATGAATTTTTTAGAGAAGGACTACTTCGAAGAAAAATCTTGAAAAAATATTTTAAAGAATCTTTCTTGGAAGTCTTATGCTTTGATTTTACTTAGGGTTTTGCCTTAGGGTTTAAGAGAGAAGAGAATGGGTCATTAAGAGAGGAAAATCTGAATTTTTTGGGCCTTTTAAGAGTCAAGAAATTCGTTTAGGGTATTTCTAGGGTAAAAGGACAAAATCGACCCTTTTTAGAATTTTTCTGTCGTCTAAATCACCACTGCACTATATCATGTTAGTAAAATGATCATAACTATTTACTCGAAACTTAGATTGATGCAAATTTGGTGGAGTTGGAAAGAAGATTCAAATATCTTTAATTTGATAGGTTATATCCATCTAATTCTTTGTATTCTAAGAGATATGATTTTTTAAAGTTGACCTAAGTAGAATCTTGTATCAAAACTTAATCGGTAAGGAAACTTTCAACTCAATTTTGTGCTAGGGGATTCTTGTGACCTTAATTCATCTCCAAAATTATTTCCACAACAAAGAATTGACCTTAACAAATATACACAATTTAATAATCACACGATACAACTTTATACGCAAATGAAGAATGATTTGAATCTTCGCTTAGAAATTTTCAGGGTGTTACATAGTTCCACAAATATAGAAGAAATAACTGATAAATTTTTAAAGTGAAACTAGAGGATCGCCAACTTGATTATGTTGAGGGAAAATCAAATGAGTTGGAGGTATTTGAAGATCTTCGTAAAGAATTGCAAGCACTTAACGTGAAAGAAAAAAAGTGAATATTAATTTATAAGATTATGCACCCTGGCACAAAAATACCTCCAGATAAATACATAAAGGAGTAGAAGGTGGTAATGATGTTGCGGGTAAAGAAATTTTTAAATGAAACAAAAAGAGTTGTTTTGATCGAGTATCTAAAGTTTAATTTAAATGTTGTCCCTGAGCCAGAAGAAGAAGAGAGTTTTTTAACTCAAAATTTTCATAAAATTGGTAACTGAGATTCTTGATATTGGAGCTATGCTTGTTGAAGACTTTATTAGTGATCTTGTTCACTATTATGATTGTCTTTGTTATTGAGTCACGTGTTGTTACTCTTCAAAAATTCATTTATATGAGGTTTTAGACCACAAAATATAAGTTTATGAAGATTTTTATGTTATTAAGTCAAATATTTTTTTATTTTTTTTATCTTTAGTCTTTAATGATGTAACACCCCAAAAATTTCTAAGCTAAGACCCGAACCATTTTTCTTTTGTGTATAAGGTCGTATCGGGTGATTCATAAATTGTTCTTAGGTGTTAAGGTCAATTCTTTAGTGTGAGAATGATTTTGGATATGAATTAAGTCACTAGAATTCCCTAGCATAAAGTTGAGTTGAAAGTTTCCTTATCGATTAAGTTTTGATATAAGATTCTACTTACGTCAACTTCAAACGCTCATAACTCTCAGTACATAATGAATTAGGTGACCCATGAACTATCAAATTAAAGTTCTACAAGTCTTCTTTCTAACGCCACCAAGTTTCCCTCATTTTGAGTTCAGAATGAAAATTTATGAACATTTTACCAAAGAGTATCTCAATAGAGTTTTCTGAGTCAGTGACCTACGAATCACTTCTACGAGTCATGAAAAGAGGTACGCCCCATATTGTTGACTCGTGGAAAAATTACTAAAAGTCATATTTTTGGGTCCAATACTTACGGACCCATCTACGGGTCATAGAAACTTCTAAGGGTCGTAGTTTGGACCCGTAGAATGAACTTTATAGCCTTAAAACTTCAATATGGATTCCACGGATGAGATCTAAGCTCCGTAGATCAAATGAAGAATCATAGATGGCTCCGTGGAAGGTTTTTGAAAGCTCTTTTAAGTGAGGTTTCTTTTGTCTTTTTTCACTTTTCCTAAGCCCAAGCTATGTGTTTTAACTTCAATTAGGAGAATATATTCCACCAAGTACTCAATTTTCCTTAAATCTACGCTCTCAACTCCCCAACTCAAAATTAAACCGCAAGAAAGAAAAAAACTAAGGTTTCAAGGCTTCCAATCAAGTTCTTGTTCAAACTTCTTTAAGAACTTTGTTCTTCTAAGTATGTAAGGCTGCTCATAGTAATATACTAGTTCGTACTCACGCCCTACATTAAAGACTATGATTAGAGTTCTCTCTGTGGTATTCTTGAAATCCAAATTCAGTTGTGTTTCTTATTCTGAGTTCCAATTCTTTAATCTTTGAGATTTTGATTTTTATTATGCATATTGAATTCTAAATTTTTGTTCATGCTTCGTATTGCACGAACCTTAATTTCTTATAAAAGTCATGTTTATATAAATTATTATATGAAATTTCTTATACATTGATTTCAGACTTGAAAGGTGAATCCTTGAGAATACTTTTAAATGCATGTTTTGAAAAGAGATTTTAAAGAATTGATACAAAAGGTTTCATATGAACTACTTGACTGTTGAGAAAGAGAGAAAAATATAATTATTATCTGAAAAATACTTTATTAAAGAAAAGTGAGTGTAAAGTAAAGTAAGTTCTCCAGGAGGACTAATGAGCATATTGATATTGATCATTTTTTGGAGTAGTATCGAACACCGAATTGCGTAAGAGTCTATTTTTAACTTGAAACACCATAAAACTACGTAGCCAGCGTAGGATAGGATCGTACAGACTTTTTGGATGACTCATCACTGCCTCAAGAAGGCTTATTGTATGGATTCATAGTTATAGTTAGTATCCTATACCCTGACAAAGTATAGGAGGACCCTTGCAATGTGGGTGAAACATTGTATCATCAATAGGTTCATAGTGATGGTTGTCGGTTAGAGAAACTCCCCAACAAAGTAAAGTATATTATTTTCATATTGCTTTTATTGCATATATTATTGTAAATCTTAAATAGTTTTCACTTCATATTCATGTCTTAATTCCGTTGAGTTGCTTTAAGTCTTTTAGTTTAGTTATTTGTTTTATTTAGCCTTATTGCACACTCATACATTCAATGTATTGATGTCATTCGACCTGCAATATTTTATGATGCAATTCAGGTACTTAGGATCATCAGCCGGCGTTCTGTTGAGATCACATCATCCGTTAGTCATTTTTTGGTGAGACCTCCTTGCTTTGTAGAACTCTAGTTTATTATTTGGTTTTACTAGTACTTTGAGGTGGCTTGGGTCTTGTCCCAACACCTATCTGTAGTTAGCAGAGACTTCATGGACAGATAGAGTTAGATAGTTTCAGTACTTTCTCAGATGTTTTTACTAAACGCTTACTAATTATATTAAATATTTTCAGATAATGGTTTTATGTTCTTCAAATATTTTAAAAGTGCTCATCAATTAAAACTTCCACGCATTTTATTGAGTCATTTGTACCATAGTTAGCTAGGCCAAGGCTTCGTTTGGCACCAACAATGGTTCTGAGTATCAGACATGTCTAGGGTGTATGAGCAGGGTGTGCCAAACTTGGTAATAGAGTATAGAGTTCAAGTATCCTAGGGTGCCTATGAAGTTGTGTCAATAGGATCTTATTTTTTTATTGTGAGGGGACTACAAATATTTAAGAAAAGTTTCTCTTCCTTTCATACTCTAGATTGTGCATTAGAACTATATCATAAGAAAGGTTTTCAGACTCGTGCATTTCTCAAATCCATTAAACTACCCCTCATACTCCATGTAGTTGAAATAGAAAAGCCTAGATCCTTATCATTGAGTTACTCTCAGAAAAAGTCTTGAGAAAGTTAAGAGACTGCAAAAGAACTTGAGAGAAGCTCATTAATGTGCTTAAGTATGATGATTCGAAAGAATGCACTCCTATTCATATGAATTGTGTGTTCTGGTTAAAAGCAAGATGTGCTCTCGGATTCTCTCCTCCAAACATTGTTCCAGGTGAGACCCTTAAGAGGAGAATGTGTTCTAGAATGCTTGGATAGTATTTTTCACTAAAACTCCAATAATCCAGACTTTCTTGAATGAGGATGATTGTGAAAAGAAACTCTTTTATGTTTCCAAGCTACACAATGAACACATTTTTTCACCTTTTCCTATTTCACACCAACAAGTAAATTCTTCTTAGCCAAGCAAGTGATCCCCCTCTTGCTCATATGACTGAGACTTTTGTGCAACAATTCTGATAAAATCTTACTTTCCACCAAATTTACAGAGCCACCAAGAATTGATCCTTGTGTCACATATAAATTTGAATGCTTTCTTCCTCGAACTATAATTAATGAGCCTTTGGTGAGCTTCCAGTGGACATTGAACAAGTCATTATGATAGTCATCATCATCTAGTTGTCTTACAAAGATCAAATTCAATGGAATGAATGGAGCATGCTTAACATTCCAAAGGACTAACGTTGTACTAGTATTGGTTTTCAAACAAATAGTGTCAACACCAAACACCCTAACCTCGCCAGCATTACCCATTTTTAACACCCGCAGAGTTAACAAAAGTATAATATGGAAAGTAGTATTTTTTTGGTATGACATGTGATGTAGCTATAGAATCTACTATCCAACATGTATCTTGAGATACAAAATTGATGACGTCTTTATCATAAGAAAAGAGAAGGTCATATTTGACAACAACAACAATATTGTATCAATTATTTTCTTATTTCTTTCCTTTTTTAAGATCTTGCTTCAATTGATTGCAAAATCCTTTTGTCACGCCCTGAGCCTACACCCTGGGCGTGGCTGGCACTCGAGAACTATTGCTTGCCCCAAGTGAATCCTTTGCCTGGCTTAACTACTAGCAGAAAACTTTACTCAACATTTAAAATAACTCAAGAGATAAACTCATGCACTAAACTCAGAATGTTATAAAGGAAACATTCAACTGGCAAAAGAGGTCACTCAAATCTTTAAACATTTAAAGCTGAAAATGAAAAGACTCATGAACTATATCTATCTATCTATGAAGCCTCTAATACTATGAGGGATTTCGAGACAAGACCCCCGATCATCCTAACAAAACTGGATTGATAAAACATAATAAAAGGATCTTCCGGAAGCAAGGAGGCTCACCAAACAACTCTGGAACTCAACTGCATCAACGAAGCGCTGGATGTTGATCCTGGTCACCTGTATCTGCATCATAAAAGATGCAGGCCAACTGGAGTCACTACATGAAATGTACGAGCATGTGAGGGGAAATCTAAACAAGACATAAGCTTGAACTGGAATCTAAAAGAAACACTTATCTCATCTCGACTCAACTCAGGGATACTAAACTTATTTCAGTATAAAGCAGTAATAAAGCATGCAGTATAAAGAAAAGATTTTAAACAATAGATAACCACTTCATGTATTTAAAAATACTGTTTGTATGCAAGGATACAAAAATAAACTTTGTGTATATATGAATACAAAATATCTCTGTGGTAGTTACTCTAACCGACAACCATCACTATGAGTTATGTGATGATACAATGTCTAAACCACGCTGCCAGAGCCGTCCTATACTTTTTCGGGGTATAGAACCTACTATTAAGTGGATCCACTAGTATATGCTAAAAATCATTAAGGAATCATCTAAAAATTATGACCCTTTCTACTCACGTTGGCTACAGGGTTTATGGAGACTTTGAGTTATCTGAACTCGTCCCCATATCGGTGCTCAATACTACTCCCAAAATATAACTAGCTCATATGTTTAAAAACATAGCTCTTTCTGTGGTTTGAGATTATTACTCAAAAATCATTCTCTTAAAAGAGATTGTACTAAAACTGCTCATGAAAAATCTTTTGGAAATTGGTGTTTCCTCTCAACATTTACTCTTTGGAATACTTAGCTCCCATATATAATTTTAGATAAAATGAACTCGGCTCTACTCTTTCTCTAACTCAATGCTTAAGTCTTAAAACAAGTTCAAAACAATTGTAAAATACTCTTTGAAAAGACTCGAAGAACTCTCTAGACTTGACACTTAGCTCTGCCTTGAATTTGAATTATGGATTCAAGGGTTATGAACTCATGTTATGAAATTCATCCCGATGAATTTTCTTACTCGTTTTCTCACCCCTAAAATAGAGTGATTTCTTCCCCAATCACTTAGATTCGATTACCCAACATTATTATACGATAATCTACTCAAATATATTCTCAAAACATCAACTTTCAACTCAAGAAACTCATCAAAAACCCCATAAATCAAGATTTACGAATGAACTTCAAGAACACTTATCAAGAACTCAATTTCTTCGATTTCAAGAACAAAATTGTACTGAAAATAACATGATTGGTTTGTGGGAGAGTGAACCCAACACTATGAGAACTCACATACCACTTAGAGATCAAACTCTTGGTGAAACAACCTTCGAATTTGCACGAAATCTTGAAGAACGCCTTGACTTTTCTCCTTTCTCCTCTTCTTGAACTTTTATCAAAACCCTAGAGTAAATTAGAATTTGTAAAACTGAACCAAATCATTTTACACCCTAAGTATTCCCAAATTTGGCTTAAATCTAATTGGGTAAGGAAAAGATCAAAATACCCCTCTTAAATCTGGGTAACTTTTCTTAACTGACAGGTAGATTTTCAAATGATCATATCTCCCTCATACGAGCTCGAATATTAGAAAACTCGGTGGCATTGAAAAGATAATTCAAAGACCTTTTATTTGATATCTTATGGGCCACCTAACTCATCTTGTGCATAAATTTATGGTCGTTTGAAGTTGACCCAAAACTCATAACTTAAGCTTAACTTGCAAAATTTCAGATTTTGCTCTTTCCAAATTAGTTCTTTCTATTTTTAGCTCTTTCAAATACCGAGGTGTTACACTTTTAATATGTCATATCTTTCCACAATGATAGCATATAATATTTTGATTCTTGAATCTTGACTCTTTTCTGCTTTTACCTCTACTTCTCGGACCTATTGTCTTATCTCTCCCTCGATCATATGTATATAGAACATCTGAATGTGAGTATGTTCCTTGAGATTTTCTTCTTGCTTCTTCATTCAACACACCACTTTTTGCATATTCCATAGTCACCTTACCACCAGGAGCAGAATTTATTAAAGAAACATAAAGAGTTTCCATGAATCTGATAAAGTATTAAGAAGTCAAAGTCCTTGTATTTCATCATCAAAATAAACACTCATTCATGATAGCTGATCAAGAACTAATTTAAAATCATTTATTTGATCAAGAATACGGTTGACCTCCTTGTGTTTAAAGATCAACAATTGCTTTAGCAAGAACAACTTGTTATTGCCTGTTTTTGAAGCGTAAAGTCTCTCCAACTTTTTCCACAATGTTCTAGCATGTGTCTCATTCATATTATAGTTGTGAACATTATCTTTAAGTCATTATCTTATATATCCACATACTTGTTGGTGCTCGAAATGTCAATTTTCATCAGTCATAGTTTCATGTTTATGAGCCGCAAAAATGGGAAGATGCATCTTCTTCATGAACAATAGATCTTTCATCTTGCTTTTTCATATATTTTAGTTTCTCCCGTTTAGACATACCATCTTGCTCATATTCCCCTCCATCAAAAAAAATTAATACCGAACATGGATTTGATTCTACTTGCTGTGAAAAAAAAGATGAAAACTCAAAAATAAAGAACACCAATTTTAAGATGGAAACCCCCTTCAAATTGAAGGTAAAATCCACGGGATCATCAAGATCCAAATTGCTTTACCATAACAATAAGAAAATTACAAAAATTCTCCTAATAGCTACACAACAATTGCCAAAAGCGAAGAAATAATAGCTACACTAACAAAAGAAAAATAGAAAAAAAAATACCCAAGCTAAGCAGTTATTCAGGATCTAAAACTCGATCCTTTTGACCTATGAATCCGATGTCCACTATTCAAATCATAAACCAAGATGTCAGAAATACTTCATCAAAATTTCAGAACAATTTGAGGGTTAGTTAATTGGAAAATACGATCTGAAGGTTGTTGGTCGGAGAAAAAAGACTGCAGCAAAAGAACATTTCTTCTTCTCGCTTTTCTCTTGTTCAAAGCTCTCTCTAAAAACCTGTCACACCCCGAACCTACACCCTAGGCGGGACTGGCACTCGAAGACCATTACTGGCCCCAAACGAATCATTGGCATGGCTTACTAACTCAGCGAAAGACTTAACTCATCACATAAACATTTATGAGGAAACTAGAATGTTATAAAGGAACATTCAACTGTCCATTTAGGCAAACTCAAGTCTTTATCATAAGAAATGAAAAGTAAAGACAACTGAAAAAACTAACTGACTGTCTATCTATGAAGCCTCTAAAACAACTGAGATGGATGTTGGGACAAACCCCACAACATCCTAATGGACTAAACTAGAAAACAATGAAAATAGATCCTCCGGAATGCAAGGAGGCTCACCGACTGACTCTGAACTGCTCACTGGATCAACGGTGTGCTGTAAAGTCGATCCTAGTTACCTGTGTCTGCATCATAAGACGATGCAGGCCAACTGGCATCAGTACATTGAATGTACGAGTATGCGAGTTGGAATGTTAAAACAACATAGGCTTGAAAAGGAATCTGAAAGAAACTGAAGAACTTACCTGGCTCAACTCAACTCAACAAAACTGAACTCATTTCAATATAAAGCAATTTAAAACAAGTGCAATATAAAGAAAAGTTTTTTAACAACATGATGTCAACTCTGTGTGTATGCAAAGATACATATAACTATGAGATATATGTAAAAATACAATAAACTGATGTATATAAAAATACAATAACTTATGTGGGAGTTTCTCTAACCGACAACCATCACATAAGAGCTATAGTGATGATACATCGATCTACCTCACGCTGCCAGTGCATCCTATACCCGACCAAAGGTATAGGACCTGAACTACTAAGTGGATCCACTAGTCTATGCAAAAAGGATTCATCTAAAAAGTATGACCCTTTTCTACTCATGGTGGCTACACGATTTTATGGAGGCGTGAGTTATCTGAACTCATGCTCGCCCCTAATTCGGTGCTCAATACTACTCCCAAAATATACTAGCTCTTTATGTTTTAAAAACATACTTCTTTCTGTGATTTGAAATTAGTGCTCAAAAACTTAGCTCAAAGGCTATCTAGGAAATCTCAGTTTCCCCTCTTGCTTCATTTAGAAAGCTATTACTCTTTTTTGCAAACTAGCCCGAAGGCTCTTTGGAAATCTCAGTTTCCCCTCTTGCTTCATTTAGAGTGCTATTACTCTTTTTTGAAAACTAGCCCGAAGGTTCTTTGGAAATCTCAGTTTCCGTTCTTATTAAAAGTGAATACATTTTTATATCTCTTTGGGAATACATAGTCCCCATATACTTCTTTGAAGAAAAGAACTTCAACTATACTTCTTTACAGAACTTAACACTTAAGTCTTCAAACAAAGTTAAAAGCATTTGCAAAAGACTTCTTGAAAAGACTCTGAGAACTTCCTAGACTTGGCTCTTGACTTTTCCTTGAATTTGAATTTATGGATTCAAGGTTATGATTCATATTTATGGATGATTTCTAGGTGTTTAGAATTCATTTAGAGTAGTTAGGATCAATGGAAAGTGTCAGGACACCTTAAAATAACTTAAATAGGCTGAACGACGAAACACTGGTGAAAAATGTCGATCCGGGCGCATCCCTGGCGCGCCGCGCCAGGCCTCATTTTACGGGGGCTCGTTTTGGGTGCACTGCAGGTGCGCCGCCCCAGCCTCCTGGCGCTATGGTGCGACGCACTGGCCCTCCCCAGGTGCGTCTGATGAATTTTTCAACTCATTTTCTGATCCCAAATCATTTTAAATCGATTTCTTTTCTCAATACTTTCTTAGATTCAAATACCCAAAACATGTACACTAGAATATAACTCAAAACAACTCTTAACATCGCTAAAACGTCTCAACAAAACCCATCAATCACATGTAAGTTCAAGAATGAAAACAATTCAAGAACACAACTCAAGAACATCAAATTCTAACTTTTTTAGACAGAAAATCGCTGAATTAAACATGCTTGGTGCGTGGGTGAACTAACCCAACGCTATGTGATCTCGCATACCTTGTAGGGATCACCCCCGACGAAATCCACAAGTCAAACTTCGACGATCTTGAACTTTCTTGCTTCCTCTTCTCCTTTCTCCTTAGCCCTAGTGTGAAATCCCAAATTCTAAAACTGACTAAAATCTTATTTGACCCATATTAAACTCCTAAAAATGGATTAAAATAATAAGGCAATGAAAAGACTAACTTCCAAAGGGCATAACTCACTCATCCGAACTCGGAATCACGCAAACTTGACGGAGTTGGAAAGATCATTCCAAGAGATTTCCAACCATATATGGAACTACACCTAACTACTCCTGAGCTAGGAGTTATGGTCGTTTGAAGTTGACCAAAAACTCACTTTAACTTACTTAAAATTTTCCAGATTTCCTTATACTTACCAAAAACGACTATTTCCATATTTTTAAACTTCTTTCTAGTTGCGAGATGTTACAAAACCTCTCTTATGTCCAATTATCTTTCGAAGACAATACTAATGAGAAATTGAATAATCCTCTCAAAACATCCTATTTATTGAGTGGTGACTAGGTTTAATGGTTCAATGAAGGAGCCAGGTTCAATGGTTTAGTGATTCAATAGTTGAGCCATGTTAAAAATCGGATGTTCATCCTGGCAGGTGTAGTTCTAGCCGCAACCTATTGACAGTAATAAAGATTTTCATTGGAGAAGTTTTTTCTGAGAAGTTCTCTGTATCGAGACATATATTTCATGGAGGAGATTTTTGAGAGGAGATGCAAGCTATTGAAGATTATGTGAAGAAGGTGGAACAAATTTATTTTGTCAGAAATTCAAGTTAGGGTGGAGATTTGTTGGGTATTTACTCTGAGTTGTTTTTACCATAATTGGCTAGTCCTTTTTTTGTAGGAAAAGTTTAGGACTCTACAAATAAAGTTTTGTTTCTTCTAACTTAGTAACATTCACAATGTAGTCCTAAAGGGTTTGAGAGTTTTGTGTCAGGAGAGAAACGATGAGACATAAGTGTTATGTTAACACTTGTGTGAACCTAATTTTATTCCAAGTGAATTGTGTGAGGTTAATTCTCTCAATATTTTGTACTTTCATATATTTATATAGTAAATTGCTCATCTCCTCTTGTGGATGTACGTCGATTGACCGAACCATGTTAGATCTTTGTGTCTTTTGGTATATTTCTCACTTGTCTTATTATTTATGGTATTTCGAGGTTTTCTTTCCAAACTTACGCTTGACACCTAATTATTTCGGTCCTAACACTAGGGTCATTAATGCTATTTTTGTTTGAATTGGTAACTTCTTGCCTTTTTGCTAAGTTTTTCCTATCGTAGAGATTTAAGATTTAAGTAACTGAATCAGCTCTCTTCAAGTGGTACTAAACAAGATAATAAGTGTTTATATGATTATTGTTGACACCCAATTTTGGCTCTCCATATTTAATTAAATTAATAATAATAATAATAAATATATATGTTATGAAATTTTTATAAGAACACAAAAATATATTTAATTATTTATTTTTTACCTCATAAATTTATTTCAATTTCTTATAAAAATTAAATATATTATATTACTACTTACTTTATCATTTTTTAAATAAATGTCATTCTTAAGAATTGAATCTAGTTGTGTTCAAATATAATTTCTTTTGTCGCAATAGATATTTTTGTAGATTTATTAAAAATTAGAAAGCTTATTTAATTAATGATTTACTAATTTACATTTAATTTAATTTTAATAGTGACTAATTTTATCAAATAAGCTAGTCTTGCAAAATATTTATTTTTTAATTTAATAAATTATGACTATTTAATAAATAAATAGTTATAATTTAAATAGATTTAATTTGAGCAATTTTGGCAATCCAAGTCCTCTTAAACCGGCCAATCCATGTGTGCCATGTAGGCGAGCAATTGTGCCTCTTTAGCTTAAATCTTGACCCTACGATTAAATCTAACGGTCCTAATTAATTAAGATTTTACCATTATTTAATATATATATATATATATATATATAACTTTTCCTTTTAATTCTTGATTTATCTTAACCGTCCGATCAAACGATCGGACGGCTCGAATTAAATAAGACATTTTCATCTTTTTCAAAAATTGTACAACCCCTAACGCCCCCTAATCTTTCAACTTCCCAAGACCAACGTTCTTCTCCACTTTTCCAGAAAAAGGACGATGCCTCACTCTCTCTTCTCCTTCCCCAGGCATCTGCACGCTCACCTTCCCCATGCCTCTTTCGACCTCTCCCATCAAGGTCGGCCATGAACCGCCGGAAAACAACAATATCCGGCGGTCTCCAACATCATCCACTCCCTCATTGCCTCACAACTTTTCCTCCTTCCCCAGGCGCTGCCCTTCCCCATGCCCGTCACTACTTCGTCCCATTAAAGAACGGCCATTGACCACCGGAAAACAACAATTTCCGGTGGTCCCTTGATTTATGTCTCCTCCATCATCCTTTTCTGATACAAAGAGACCCCTACGCCGCGTATGCCTGATCCCAACGACTCTAAAAATCTGAAAAAGTTGATGTCGATTTGATTTTATTTGCAGTCCTCCGTCCCCAACGATTTTTTGGATTCTAAATCCCACTTTGAAGTTTGATTTCGTCTATAAAAGGGCACGGTCTTCCCATTCGATAGGGGGGAATTAAAAATATGGATAGGAACGAGATCAAAGAACGACGGAAAAGAGGGACAAAAGCACACTCCAAGCATTAGGTTTTAGAATTTTTCGATCTTCTTTCATCCTTCTGTTTTTTATTTTGAATTCGAGTTTCGAGAGTAAGTTTGAAGTTGGAATCTTTTAACGTAAAAGCTCTTGTTTGCTGCCAAGCACAAGGTCAGTAACCCTTTTTTTAAATTCAGAAAATTTGGTGATTATCATGGGTGTTTAATTTTTTACATATTTGTGTTTAAATCCACCAGGATTCCTTTGTTATAGGAATAGTATCTCCATTACTGTTGATGTATTTAGGCAACATTCTTTTCTTTAAGATGGAAATAGTGACCCTTTTTTTTATTATTATTTGTTGTACATTGATTGAAAGAGCATGTGGCGGGTCTCTCTCTATTTTAGACTATTGTGTTGGATGATATTTCTTGCTAGTCTTAACTCTCAATTACCCACCAGATTAATATGCAAATGATAGCAGTTTAGGAATTTAAGAATTCATGGCTTTACATTAGGATTTTACTATGATATTTTAAAGTAAAGTTTTGTTCAATCCATGTTTTCTTTAGTTTTTTTTGGTTCAAGTATCGAATTCATGAACATTAGATTCCATTGATTATTTCTTTGATTCCTGATTGTGAAGCACGAAGATATCTATCCTAACATTAGTCTTTATAGTTATATGAAATGGTCATGTTTTCACACCTACGAACCTAGGAAGATCAACACTTGATTATTTATCTACAAAATATATGAGAGCCTCACATAGCTTACTGGCCATACTATATAGATCATTGATTCTTGACATGAAACCTAGTAATTTGCCATGATATAGGAATAACTAGTTTGCTAATCTGTGACTTTATCAGTGAGAATCATTTTTGGAGTTTACCAAAGAGATGGTTAAGCAAATAGATAAGCTTTCTTCTTTGTTAAATTTAGTAATCTATTGAAAGGGCTCCGAGTTCATATTATATGCATAGTCATTATATCCTAAGATCTGTGATAATATCGGGGGATTATTGGGTTAATATATGCGTTAATTGACTTAGAATAATTTGGCATTTGCAGTTCTAATTCGTTGTCTATGTTAAACCCTCCTTAGTCTTATAGTTAAAACGTATTTAAGTATTGACATGCCATGTTGACATTTGAACATAGTTAAACAAACATAAGTATAAAATGGAATGACTACCTATTTGCCTAATGGTGTGATTGATCTTTTGTGTGCAAATTATCA
>JAJOOO010007878.1:0-25044 GCA_029582685.1 Solanum piurae | reverse complement strand
CTTCCGATCTATTCCTTTGTCTCATAAAGTCACTTTGGTTGATTTGGTAGAATTAGACATGCTTGATTTTGATGTAATTTTGGGCATAGATTGGTTGCATGCATGTTATGCTTCAATAGATTATAGGATCCGCGTGGTCAAATTTCAATTTCCAAAAGAGCCAATTTTAGAGTGGAAATGGGGGAATTCTATTCCTAGAGGTCAATTTGTTTCATGTCTAAAAGCTAGGAAAATGATCTCCAAGGGGTGCATGTATCATATTGTTAGGGTTATGGATGTTGAGTCCAAGGTCCCTTCTTTAGAGTCGGTCCCCGTGGTGAGTGAGTTTACGGAAGTCTTTCCCGATGACTTGCCCGGCATTCCTCCCGAATGGGAAATAAACTTTGGCATTGATCTTTTATTGGATACACAACCCATATCCATCCCTCCCTATAGAATGGCTCCGGCCGAATTGAAAGAGTTGAATGAGCAACTCAAGGACTTGTTAGACAAGGGTTTTTCAACCAAACATCTCTCCATGGAGTGCTCCGATATTGTTCGTGAAGAATAAAGATGGGTCCCTTAGGATGTGTATAGACTACCACCAATTGAACTAGGTGACTATAAAGGATAAGTATCCTCTCCCTAGAATTGACGATTTGTTTGATCAACTTCAAGGGGCCAACTATTTCTCCAAAATAGATCTTCGTTCGGGTTACCATCAACTAAGGGTAAGAGGGGTTGACATTCCTAAGACGGCCTTCCGAACAAGATATGGTCACTATGAGTTCCTAAATGTCCTTTGGTCTAACAAATGCTCCGGCGGCATTCATGGACCTAATGAATAGAGTTTTTAGGCACTATCTTGATATGTTTGTGATAGTATTTATTGATGATATTTTGATCTACTCAAAAAGTGAAAATGAGCACATGAACCATTTGAGGATTGTATTGCAAGTCCTTAAAGACCACCAATTGTATGCAAAGTTTAGTAAGTGTGAGTTTTGGCTAAGGTCCTTAGCCTTTGTTGGTCATATTATGTCGAGCAAGGGTATTGAGGTAGATCCTAAGAAGATGGATGTGGTCAAAGGTTGGCCTAGACCTCTAACTCCTACTGTTATTAGAAGCTTTGGGTTTGGCCGGTTACTATAGGAGGTTTGTTGAAGGTTTTTCCTCCATTGCTTCTCCGTTGACAGCTTTGACTAAAAAAAAAGCTAAGTTTCAGTGGTCGGAGGCTTGTGAGAAAAGCTTCCAAGAGTTGAAAGATAGACATACTTTCGCTCTGGTGTTGACCTTACCGGAGGGTACCGATGGGTTTGTGGTGTATTGTGATGCTTCTCGAGTGGGTTTGAGATGTGTCCTTATGCAACATGGTAAAGTGATTGCCTATGCTTCATGACAACTCAAAATCCATGAAAAGAATTATCCGACCCATGATCTTGAATTAGCGGCGGTAGTGTTTGCTTTGAAATTATGGAAACATTATCTATATGGGGTGCATGTTGATGTGTTCATCGATCACAAGAGTCTCCAATATGTGTTTAGCTAAAAAGACTTGAATCTTCGACAAAGAAGGTGGTTAGAACTTTTAAATGATTATTACATGAGTGTCCTTTACCACCCCCGCAAAGCCAATGTAGTTGCGGATGACCTAAGTAGATTGTCCATGGGGAGTGTGGCTTATGTAGAAGAAGAAAAGAAGGAATTGGTTCGTGATGTGCATAGTATTTGCATCCCTACTCTATTCAAATATGGCGAAACGTCGCGGTGACTCAAAAAATAAACAATTGAAAGATTTTAAAAGAGTTTTAAAAATAAACGAATTTTAAAGGAGTCGCCACCTAATTTTAGGAAAAACTAGGAAACCAATTAAAACTGTCTACGAAACCATAAGATTCTAGATAAGGGGTTCAGGTTATTCCGAAGGAAAGGGGTTAGGCATCCTCCGAAATCCACAACTGTGGGTCTCGACCGAATTTATTTTTTCAAATTGAGGAGGAAAATAAAATAATTTACAAATAAAACAAACATACAATATACACAAGTAATAAAATAAAATAATATAAGAAATAACCTAGATTTGCCTATCGTCAATAATATACGATAATGAATCAAAATATTGTTCGAACCTTGTTCGAATAGCTTCAATGTGAAGCAGCTCCGAGTACCTGTAATGACACTTAGTAAAAGTGTTAATACTAAATATATACGAATAAAAATAAAAGAATCAAATAATAATGTAAAAATAAAAACCCGTCTTATTAACATAAGATGCCTTGGAAATTGACGATAATTTTTTTATCGGCCAATTTTAACATATAAAAACTACAAACAAAAACTAAATTTCCGTATTTTAAAATGGAGAGACTTCCAAAACCGACGGAGAGATTTTATCATTGGCCAATTTTGACATATAATATATATTTAAACTTAAACTAAATTTCAGTCATTTAAAAGGTGAAGTCCTCGAAAACCGACGGAGAATTTTTTTCATTGGCCAATTTTGACATATAATTAACATGAATTAAGGAAATAACCCTATAGTAAAATTGACAAACATTATATCTAAACTAGTTCAAAAAAAATAACAAATTAATAACGGACAATGCAGATAATGATAAAATAATTTCGACACTTTTCTAAAAAAAACAACTGCTAGCGCTAACAACATCAAGGAAATAAAATAAAATAAAAATTAAGAACAATAATGGAAGTAAAATCTGTAATCTAAACAAAAAATAAAAACAAAAAATGAAACCCAACACCACAATAGTATCTAAATGAAGTATAATCTGTAACCGATTAAAATAATAATAATAATAATAATAAACAAAAGAGGAAACAAAGGCATAATAATAACAATAAAATAAATCCACAACTTAGAGAAAATTACAATACTCAACATTCTTTAATTAATAATTAGAAATTACCATTATGTGCCACTTTATACGAATTGAGAGAATTAACCACAAATAAATAGACTAATCAAGAATAGCTAAATATAGTAATCTAAAATAAACTAAACAAAAATAATGGATTCAAAAGCACATTCATAAACAGTAAATGTAAACAATAATAAAAAGAAATCAAGGAATAACAGATACAAAAATTACCGATCCTAGTCTGATTCCTGGCGGCTTCATTGTTTTGAGCTACTATTCGCCGGAGTTATTTTGCCAGAGTTCGGAATGTTGGTTGTTGTTATTTGCTCCAGTTTGCTGGAATCAGCTCGCAGAGGGTCGTTGGTCTGTTTTTCTGGAGGTTGTGGAGGTGGTTTTCGGCGTGGGGTTTCACCGGAGTTCGGTGGGTGTTTGGGGTCATTTTCCGGCGGTTTTGGGGTCGGAGTTTTGAGGTTGTTTGTGTGTTGTTGTTCTAGTTTTTAATGGTGATTCGGTGGTTGGTCTGACAGTGAGGTTCCGGTGAGGTTTGGATCTAGTTTAGCCGAAAAAAATGGAGAAGGAGAGTGGCTGGCCGGAAAAGAGAGGAAAAGAAGGAAAAATAGGGGGTTTTGGTTGGTTGAACGATAGAGCAGTGGTGGTTTTGTTTGGTTGATGGTTCGCTGGCAGTGAGGAGAAAGGAGAGGCAGTGGGTTTGTTTGGTGGCTGTTTCAGGCGGCTTTGGGGTCATTTGTTTCGCCGAAAAGAAGAAAAAGAGGCGTTGTGGAGGAGAGGAGAGGCAGTGAGGGATGGAAGCGGAGCTGGTGGGATTTCGCCGGAAAAAAGGAGAAAAATAAATGGGGTTTTGGGTTGGGGTTTTGGTTGGAGAAGGGAGGTGGTGAGGAAGGAGGGTGGCGGCAGCTTTGAGAATAGGGTTTCACTCCTTTTGAAATTTTTCACCACTTAGTCTAAAAATATTATCCATCCCCTATTTTTTAACCTAATTAAAATTTATATAGGAAATAATTTACAATGGGCCCAAATTATGGGCTTGAGATTGTGGCCCAAAAATATCGATCAAATAAAATATCTGTAATTGAATAAATTTTTAGACTGTGCAAAATATCAGAAATGAATATTAACAAATATAACTAATAAAATCAATATTAAAAAATATAATAAACGTAACTAGTGACATGTAAAAAATGCAATTTTAAAATTAATTAATAAAAAAAATCCTAAATTTTGAAAAATAAGGATAGTTATCGATAAACTTATTCAAAATTATAAAAAAAAATTATTTTAAATTATTAAATAAATAAAACTTAAAAGTTACGAATTTTGAAAATGTTAGGCCAAAATTGGGTGTCAACACATAGGTTGGCCCGATTAAGTGTCCAGCTAGTGGATTCCACCAAGGGTGGAGTTATGGTCCATCATAGTTCCGAATCGTCCTTTGTGGTTGATGTGAAGTCTAACCAAGGCCTTGATCCCATATAGATGGAGTTGAAAGAATCGGTACTCAACAAGTTCGTTGAGGCTTTCTCCCAAGGGGGAGATGGAGTGCTTAGGTACTAAGGTAGGTTATATGTTCTGGATGTTGATGGCTTAAGGGAGCAAATTTTAGAAGAGTCTCGTTGTTCGCGGTATTCTATTCATCCGAGAGCCACCAAGATGTACCGTGATCTATGGGAAGTCTATTGGTGGAATGGGATGAAGAAAGATATAACGGATTTTATGGCCAAATGTCCGAATTGCCAACAAGTTAAGGCCGAACACAAAAAACCGGGAGGTTTGTCCCAATAAATAGATATTCCCACTTGAAAGTGGGAGGATGTAAATGTGGATTTTGTTGTGGGTTTGCCTCGTACCTGTCACGCCCCGAACTTACACCCTGGGTGGGACTGGCACTCGAGAACTATTGTTATCCCCAAGCGAACCCTTGGCCTGACTTACTTACTCAGAGGAAGACTTAATTCAACAAAGACAAGTCTATGTAATAAACTGGAATGTTATAATAGAACATTCAACTTGGCCATTAAGATTTAAGGCAAACTCAAGTCTATGAAGCCTCTAAAACAACTGAGATGGATGACGGGACAAACCCCACGATATCCTACTGAATTAATAAAATAACTGAAAGAAATAAAAAGGAGTCCTCCGAAATGCAAGGAGGCTCACCAACTGACTCTGGAGTGCTCACTAGATCAACGATGCGCTGGATGCGGATCCTATTTACATGTGTCTGCATCATAATAAGATGCATACATTGAATGTACGAGTATGCACGTTGGAATGCTAAACACAACATAGACTTGAAAGGAATATGAAGAACTTACCTGGCTCAACTCAACTCAACATAACTGAACTCATTTCAATATAAACCAGTTTAAAACAAGTGCAATATAAAGAAAACCTATTTAAAACATGATGTCAACTCTATGTGTATGCAAAGTGTAACACCTCGAAAACTAGGCCTAGAATTTTTGCAGAAATTACCTGAACCAGTGAACCACGGCAGGGTTCACGAACCGTGATAGGGACACGGTCCGTTAACCTGCCCGTGGTCCAGACTTGGACTTCACCAGGACCAGGCGTCAGACCACGGGACCCTTCACGGGATGTGGTCACAACGACGGGACGTGGTGGCTTCTATAGTGTCAGACCAGTAGACTCCCAACATAAAGCCTCTAGACCTCAGCCCAAGAGAGGACCACGGGGACCTTCACGGTCCGTGGTCCTCCACACGGGCCGTGGTAGTGGTCGTAGTCCAGACCCCCTAGTCTTCAGAACCAAGTCCAGACAACGATCGACTTCACGGTCCGTGAAGATGGCCGTGGTCAGCCCGTCTGCAGTTTAAGTCAGGGTTATTTCGGTCTTTTTCTTATTCGTTGGACACCTAAACTACGTCATTTTAACTCTAAATTTCGTGGTTTTAGTCAGTTTAAGCCTAGAAACATAACTAGAACTTACCCAAGTCAGATCTTTAATCAAAACTTAGAAAATTAGAAGTGAAAGGACAGAAAGAGGCGACCAACCCTAGTTCAAGAACGCAACAAGTTTCCATCAGTTCCAGCCCCAAAATCGAAAGATTTCTTCGTGGAATTCATCACCAGGTATCTGGAATTTCACTAGTGGGTTCCTTTCGCCCATTAGGTCCCTAGAATTCAGTCAGATTCTCAATTCCATGATTATGAACGGACCTAGGGTTTCTAGAATTTCAACAGATCATCATGAATTAGTTATTTAAATGTTCCAAATCAGATTATCATGTTATTGCTTAGTTTATTGCATGAATTTCAGAACCTTATCTATGTATTTCTGTAAGTTCTTGAATTACACATGCTAGGTCAGATATTTCAGTATTCAGTTATACATGCCTCAGTTTATGAATGCATCATTATCAGATTAATTGTTGCATTCTCAGTTTGCATGTTCAGTTTTGAGCTATCCAGTATTACATAAATTCAATCATAATGTGTTAATCACTTAATCTATTGGGAGTAACATAATACCAAGTTGGACTAGGGTTCAGCGTACCCATATAGTTCAGAACTACGAGCCACGTAGGTGTAAGTCCCCTTCGTGGGTATCATTTAATGATCACGCCAGCATGACTCTATACCTTTAGCCGGGTATATTGGATCCTCTCGATGGGGCGTATACATCGAACTCCATATTTAGCTCATGTGGTTTTATTGTTGGTTATTAGTAGCTCCCACAGTTCAGTCAAACTCTATTGAATTGACCACATTTACGGTTCATTCAGTATTCAGTCAGCATATTACAAATTGGTCATTGCATTCAGTTAGTTCAAATTCAGTATCTCATCTTATGCATATTATACTTGCTTTATCGCTTGTTCAGTTATATGTCTTATTCAACTTTGCTCTATCCTGCATGCTCAGTACCTTTTAAGTACTGACGCATACGTGCGCTACATCTTCTCATGATGTAGGTTCAGGTTCTCAGCATCCAAATCACGCTTAGATCGATCCCCAATCTCCAGTCAGCAGAATCAGTGGTGAGTCTTCATTCTTCGAGGATAATAGTCATGAGTTTCTTTTCAGAATTTTCAGTCTTTTAGTTTCAGTTTTACTAGACTTAGTTGGGGCCTGTCCCAGCACTTCTAGTCAGTAGAGGCTATTTTCAGAAATAGTTAGTTTCAACTTAGTTTTTGAGTTTGATATCTCTTTTGTATTAAAACTCCATATTTTTTTATATTCATATTTAGTATGTGGGCATTCCCCATCATTTCAGTTAATTTACTGTTTTAAGCTTCCGCATGCAGTTTATTATTCTTAGTATGCTCATATTATGCCAGCAGGGTTAGCTTGGGGTCACTCGTGATCCTAGGTCCCTTGTCCGCGTCGAGGGGTAGCCGTAGGGCGTGACAAACTTGGTATTAGAGCATTAGGTTGAAGAGTCCTAAGATGTCTGAAAAGCCGCACTAAGTAAAGTCCTTTTCATGGGTGTGAAGTGCACCACATCTAATGACAGGGAGGCTACAAAGTGTTTTAGGAAAAAACTTCATTTTCTTGTTACTCTTATCGTGCGTAAGGTATGATCTAAAATTCCATTCTAACTTGACGTGCTATGTTTCAGTGTGATCATGCCTCCCCGTAGAGTTAACGCCAGGAATATGAATGCCAAAAATGCAAACGCAGCTCCTCCAGTTCCAGATCAGGAAGTCTCAAATGCTGAATTCAGGAATGCCATTCAGATGTTGGCTAAGAGTGTCGCTAACCAGAACAATCAGCGAGTTCAAGCTCTTGTGAATGCAAATGGTGGATCAACAACAACGAGGGTCCGTGACTTTGTTAGGATGAATCTGCCTGAGTTCTTAGGATCACAGACTGGTGAGAATCCCTAGAATTTCTTGGATGAGATCAAGAAGATCTTTGAAGTGATGCAGGTCACTGAGAATGATCGGGTTGAGTTGGCATCTTACCAGCTAAAAGATGTGGCTCATATCTGGTACACTCAGTGGAAAGAGAACAAAGGTACATATGCCACTCTTATTACTTGGGATTGCTTCAGCGAAACCTTTCTGGACAGGTTCTTTCCAAGAGAGTTAAGGGAGGCAAAAGCTCAGGAATTCATGAACCTGAGACAAGGTAATATGACGGTCCAAGAGTATGGGCTCAAGTTTACCCAACTCTCCAGGTATGCTTCTCATATGGTTGCTGATTCCAGAGCTCAGATGAATAAGTTCTTGTATGGAGTGTCAGATTTGGTGAAAACGAAGTACAAAAATGCTATGTTACTGGGAGATATGAGCATCACTTGGCTTATGACTCACACTCAACATGTTGAGGGTGATAAGCTTAGGGAACAGGCTAAGGAGAGTAAGAAAGAAAGAACAGGCAACTATGAGTATTCCTAACCGAAACCGGGTGGTAGAAATCGCTCACAGTTGCAGCATAAGTCTTCGACTCCAGCACCTTCATTAGCCAGTGTTCCATCCTCCAAGTTCCGGAATAATTAGTAAGGTGGAGTATCAGGCTCTAAGTCTCAAGGTAGTATTTCAGGCACCAAAACCTACCCAACTTTCCCTAAGTGTGGTAAGAACCATCCGGGCGAGTGTCTTGCAGGAAAAGAAGGATGCTTTGGGTGTGGTCAGTCTGGTCACAGGTTGAGGGATTGTCCTTCTAGACAGGGTCAAAGAGGTAATAATAGTAGAGCTCAGTCTACAACTTCAGCAGCACTAGTAGGTCGCCCGACTCAGCAGGGTAACTCATTTGGTACAGGTGGCGGACAGCGCCAGAATAGGTTGTATGCTCTTCAGAAAAATAAAATATTTCATTATATTTTTTAACATTCTGTACGTTTTGGTTTCTTTTCACTTAACAATTTTATTTATTTATTATTATCTTTTCTTTTTTTTTTGTTCGGTATGTTTTGTTCCTTTTTTTTATATATATTTTTTACTTAACATTTTTTTTTCTTTTTCTGCTTTTTTTCCTAATTCAATTTTCTTGTCCTTCTGCTTCTTTTCCTCTTCTGTTTTTTAATTGTTGTTATTTTTTTTATCTTTCTCAAGATGAATCCCTAAAACTCACAAGCTGACTCAATTAATTCTTGAGATTCTAATATATTATCTCCTAATCACTTTGATTAGCAATTAAATATTCAAGCAATTAAATAACGTACAATTAATTAACTATATATATTATCATCTAGTTATCACAAACAAAACATACTTATATCTTCTTAAATTATGAAAAAATAACATGAGGCTAACGTAAAAAAAAATATAAACATAGAACATTGTTCAAGAAAAACTGAGAAATTCATGGCATACATGTCTTTTCATGATAAAAAAAAAAGATCAAACATATAGTTTACATAAACTTTATTTTAAATAAAATAGAATAAAATAAAATAAAATAAACAGACTAATGCAAAATGCACCTTCAAATTGTTTTTGACTAAACAATGGAGAGTAAAGTACAAATCTACAAATTTCCAAAGTTTAGCAAGGCTAACTTTAAGATCCACGAATCTGAAACCACGAACAAAACCTCAAACGCAACTATTATTGTGTTGTGTTTTTTGTTGTTGTTTTAGAAAAAAAGAACGAAAGTTTTCTTCTTCTTTTTTTCTCTGTGCGTGTTTTTTTTTTTGTGTTGTTGCTGATTTTTTTCTTTTTTTTAGATACCCCTATGTGTGTGGGTGTGTAGTGGTATATGTAGATGTAGGGGTTGTGTCGTGTGAGTATGGTGAGTTGGGTGGGTTGAGGTTTACGGGTAATGGGTAATTTAGGTAGTGGGTAGTTTTAGGTTGATTAATTATTATTATTATTATTTTTATATATTTAGTTGTTAATAAAAAAAAATTATAATAAAAAAATTATAATAATAATAATAGTAATGATATTAACTAATTTGAATTAATAAAAATATAAAAGTTAAACAACTAGAACTAAAAACGTAAATATTAAAGTCACTAACTTTTCTATTAAAACTTGAATTAAAATAATACAAATATTTGTTAAGTACTTTTTCTTTCTTAAAAAATAAAACTTATCTATAAATGTGATTCAATTTTTTGTTGTTTTCATATCTTTACTTAATGAAATTAATAAAATAAGGTAAAAGTCAAAATATTAATTAGACTTTTTATAAAACTATTTAAGCTCCAAAAATGGTCTAAAACTTAAGTTCGGTAAAAAATTACGTGTCTACAACGTATACTCACACCATTTTTTTCATGCTCATTTCCGCATATACATGCCCTTTTTTAGCAATTGCGCAAATTGCTCTAATTTTCGTGTGTATTAGCCTATGAATCTGGCGCCCAGAGCATCCAAAGATTTTTTCTCAAAAAACTTTATGAAGACATCCATATTGAGTTGGCGAACAATCACGTATACTCAAACCATTTTTTGCACGCCCATTTTTGCATTTACAGGCCCTTATTTAGTAATTACACAAATTTCTCTATTTTTTGTGTGTTAATTAGCCCATGGATCTGGCGCCCAGAACACCCAAAAAAATTTCTCAAATTTTTTTATGACGATATCCGTATTGAGTTGGGGAACCAATACGTATACTCACACCATCTTTTTCACGCCCATTTCCGCATCTACAGGCCCTTTTTTAGGAATCGCGCAAATTCCTCTATTTTTCATGTGTATTTAGCCCATTGATATGGGCCCGGAGCACCCAAAATGTTTTTCTTAAAAAACTTTATGAGGACCTCTGTATTGAGTTGGGGAACCATCACGTATACTCACACTATTTGTTTTCACGCCCATTTCCACATTTACATGCCCTTTTTTAGAAATCGCGCAAATTGCTCTATTTTTTGTGTGTATTAGCCCATGGATCTGGTGCCAGGAACACCCAAAAAATAATTATGAGAAAACTTTATGAGGACATCCGTATTGAGTTTGTGAACCATCACGTCTACTCACACCATTTTTTCACTCCCATTTCCGCATCTACGGGTCCTTTTTTAGGAATCTTGCAAGTTCCTCTATTTTTCCTAAGTATTATCCCATGGATCTGGTGTCCGGAGCACTCAAACTTTTTTTTCGGAAAACTTTATGAGTACCTCAGTATTGAGTTACGGAACCATCACGTATACTCACACCATTTTTTTCATGCTTATTTCCGCATCTACAGACCATTTTTTAGGAATCACGCATATTGCTTTATTTTTCGTGTGTATTAGCGCCTCAATTTGGCGCCCAGAGCACGCAAAAAAATTTCCTCAAAAAACTTTATGAGGACCTCCTTATTGCGTTGGGGAACCATCACGTATACTCAAACCATTTATGTCACACTCATTTCCACATTTACAGGCCCTATTTTAGCAATCGCGCAAATTGCTCTATTTTTCGTGTGTATTAACTCATGGATCTGGCGCCCGGAGCACCAAAAAAAATATACTCTTAAAATACTATATGAGGACCTGCGTATTGAATTAGGGAACTATCACGTATACTTACACCATTTTTTTTCACGCTCATTTCCACATCTACAGACCTTTTTATAGGAATCACGCAAATTGCTCTATTTTTCGTGTATTACCCCATGGATATGGAGCCCGGAGCACCCAAGAATTGTTTTTCAAAAAACTTTATGAGGACATCCGTATTAAGTTGGTAAACTATCATGTATACTCACACCATTTTTTTCACGCCATTTTCGCATTTACATACCCTATTTTAGGAATCGAGCAAATTTCTCTAATTTTGGTGTGTATTAGCCCATGGATCTGGCACCCGCAGCACCCAAAAGATTTTTCTAACTTTATGAGGACCTCCGCATTGAGTTGGTGAACCATCACGTTTACTCAAATCATTTTTTCACGCCCATTTTTGCATCTACAAACCTTTTTTTAGGAATCGCGCAAATTCCTCTATTTTCGTATGTATTAGCCCATGGATCTGGCACCCGGAGCACCCAAAAGTTTTTTCTCAAAAAACTATATGAGGGCGTTCGTATTGAGTTGGGGAACCATCACGTATACTCACACCTTTTATTTTCACGCCCATTTCCGCATCTACATGTCCTTTTTGAGAAATCGCGCAAATTGGTCTTTTTTTTGTGTGTATTAGACCATGGATCAGGCGCCCAGAGCACCAATATTTTTCCCTACAAAAACGTTATGAGGACCTGCGAGTTCGGGACTATCACGTATACTCACACAATTTTTTCATGCCTATTTTCGCATCTACATGCCCTTTTTTAGGAATCGCGCAAATTGCTCTATTTTTCGTGTGTATTAGCTCATGGATCTAGCGCTTGGAGCACCCAAGAATATTTTCTCAAAAAAATTTATGAGGACCTCCATATTGAGTTGAGGAACCATCACGTATACTCAGATAACTTTTTTCACTCCCATTTCCGTATCTACAAGGCCCATTTTTAGGAATCGCGCAAATTTCTCTATTTTTCGTGTGTATTAGCCCATGGATCTAGCGCCCAAATTACCCAAAAAAAAATTCTCAAAAAACTTTATGAGGAACTTTGTACCGAGTTGGGGAAACATAGCGTATACTGAGACCGTTTTTTACTCGCCCATTTCCGCATCTACAGGCTCTTTTTTAGAAATCACATAAATTGCTCTATATTTCGTGTGTATTAGCCCATGCATCTGGAGCCCGGAGCACCCAAAAACAATTTCTCAAACAACTCTGTATTGAGTTTGGGAACCATCACGTATACTCACACCCTTTTTTCCACGTCTATTTCCGCATCTACGGACCCTTTTTTATAAATCGCACAAATTTCTCTATTAGCCTATGGATATGGCACCCGTACCATCCAAAAAAAAATTCTCACAAAACTTTATGAGGACTTTTGTATTGAGTTGGGGAACCATCACGTATATACACACAATATTTTTCACCCCCTTTCCACATCTACAGGCCCTTTTTTAGGAATCACGTAAATTGCCCTATATTTCGTGTGTATTAGCCCATGGATATGGCGCTCGGAGCACCTAAAATTATTTTCTCAAAAAAATTTATGAGGACCTCCGATTGAGTTAAAGAACCATTACGTATACTCAAACCATTTTTTTTCACGCCCACTTCTGCATCTACATGCGTTTTTTTAGGAATCATGCAAATTGCTCTATTTTTCGTGTGTATTAGCCCAGATCTGGCGCCCGGAGCACCCAAATTTTTTTTCCCAAACATCTTTATGAGGACCTCCTTATTGAGTTGGAGAACCATCATGCATATTCACACCATTTTTTTCATCCCCATTTCCGTATCTACAGGCCATTTTTTAGCAATCATGCAAATTCCTCTATGAGGACCTTTGTATTGAGTTGGGGAACCATCACGTATACTCACACCATTTGTTTCACTCCCATTTCCGCATCTACATGCCCTTTTATAGGAATCGCAAAAATTGCTATATTGTTCGTATGTATTAGCCCATTGATTTGGCGCCCGGAGCACCCAAAACAAATTTCTCAAGAAACTTTATGAGGACCTCCGTATTGGGTTGGGGAACCAACACGTATACTTACACCATTTTTTTCATACCCATTCCCGCATCTTTAGGTCATTTTTTAGAAATCGCGCAAATTCCTCTATTTTTCGTGTGTATTAGCCATGGATCTGGCCCCCGGAGCATCAAAATTTTTTTTCTCAAAAAACTTTATGAGGAACTCTGTATTGAGTTGGGCAACCATAACTACTCACACCACTTTTTTCTCTCCCATTTCCACATATACATGCCCTTTTTTAGAATCACACAAATTCCTCTATTTTTCGTGTGTATTAGCCCATGGATATAGCGCTCGGAGCACCCAAATTATTTTTCTCAAAAAACTTTATGAACACCTCCGTATGGAGTTGGGGAACCATCACGTATAATCACACCATTTGTTTCACGCTCATTTCCGCATCTACATTCCCTCTTTTAGGAATCGCGCAAATTGTTTTATTATTCATGTGTATTTTCCCATGCATCTTGCGCCTGGAGCACCCAAAAAAATTTTTCTCAAAAAACTTTATGTGAAAATCCGTATTGAGTTTGGGGACCATCACATATACTCACACCATTTTTTACATGCTCATTTCCGCATCTACAGACCCTTTTTTAAGAAACGTGCAAATTACTCTATTTTTCGTGTGTATTAGCCCATGAATTTGGCGTGCGGAGCACCTAAAATAATTTTCTCAAAAAACTCTATGAGGACATCCGTATTGAGTTGGGGAACCATCACGTATACTTACACCATTTTTTCACGTCCATTTCTGCATTTACATGCCCTTTTATAGGAATCATGCAAATTCCTCTATTTTTCGTGTGTGAGCATATGGATCTGGCGCCTGGAGCATCCAAAAAAGATTTCCCAAAAAACTTTGTGAGGATTTTCGTACTGAGTTGGGGAACCATTCACGTATACTCAAACCATTTTTCCTAGCCCATTTCTGCATCTAGAGGCCATTTTTTTAAGAATCGCGCAAATTTCTCTATTTTCGTGTGTATTAGCCCATGGATTTGGCGCCCGTAGCACCCAATTTTTTTCCCTCAAAAATCTTATGAGGACCTCCGTATTGAGTTGGGGAACCATCACATATACTCACAGCATTTCACGCCCATTTCCGCATTTACAAGGCCCTTTTTTAGGAATCGTGGAAATTGCTCTATTTTTTGTGTGTATTAGTCCATGGATCAATCCCCCACAGAACCCAAAAAAGAATTCTCAAAATACTATATGAGGACCTCGATATTTAGATGGGGAGCCATCACGTATACTCACACTATTTTTTTCACGCCCATTTCCGCATTTACATGCCCTTTTTAGGAATCGCGCAAATTGTTTTACTTGTCTTGTGTATTAGCCCATGGATCTAGCGCCCGAAACACCCAAATTATTTTTCTCAAAAATCTTTATGAGTATCCGTATTGAGTTGGGGAACATTTGTTTCACGCCCATTTCCGCATCTACAGGCCATTTTTAAGGAATCGCTCAAATTTCTCTATTTTTCGTATGTTAATTCCCATGCATCTGGCGCCCGGAGCACCCAAAAATATTTTCTTAAAAAAATTTATGAGGACATCCGTATTGAGTTTGGAAACAATCACGTATACTCACACCATTTTTTACACGCCCATTTCCGCATCTACAGACTCTTTTTTATGAATCGCGCAAATTAATCTATTTTTCGTGTGTATTAGCCCATGGATCTGGCGCCTGGAGCACCCAAAATATTTTTCTTAAAAAACTCTATGAGGACATCTATATTGAGTTGGGGAACCATCACGTACACTTACACCATTTTTTTTTACTCTCATTTCCGCATCTACTGGCCCTTTTTTAGGAATTACGCAAATTTCTCTATTTTTCGTGTGTAATCTAGCGCCCGAAGCACCCAAAAAAAATTTCTAAAAAAACTTTGTGAGGACCACTGTATTGAGTTGGGGAACCATCACGTATATTCACACCATTTTTTTCACACCCATTTCCGCATCTACAAGCCATTAATTAGGAATTGTGCAAATTTCTCTATTTTCGTGTGTTTTAGCCCATTGATCTGGCGTCGGAGCACCCAATTTTTTTTTGTCAAAAACCTTTATAAGGACATCCGTATTGAGTTGGAGAACCATCACGTATACTCACATTATTTTTTCACCCCCATTTCCGCATCTATAGGCCCTTTTTTAGGAATCGAGCAAATTGCTCTATTTTTTGTTCGTTTTAGCCCATGGATTTGGCGCCCGGAGCACCTAAAAAAAATTCTCAAACAATTTTATGAGGACCTCCGTATTGAGTAAGGGAAGGATCACATAGACTCACACAACTTTTTTCACACCCATTTTCACATCTACAGTCCCTTTTTTAGGAATCGCGCAAATTCCTCTATTTTTCGTGTGTATTAACCCATGGATTTGGCGCCCGGAGCACCCACAATTATTTTCTTAAAAAACTTTTTTAGGACCTCCGTATTGAATTGGGGAACCATCACGTATATTCACACCATTTTTTTCACGCCCATTTCCGCATCTACAAGGCCCTTTTTTTACGAATCACACAAATTGCTCTATTTTTTGTGTGTATTAGCCATGGATCTGGCCCCGGAGCACCCAAAAAAAATTTCTTAAAAAACTTTATGAGGACGTCCTTATTGAGTTGGGGAACCATCATGTATACTCATACCATTTTTTTCACGCCCATTTCCACATCTACAAGCCATTTTTTAGGAATCAAGCAAATTTCTCTATTTTCATGTGTTAATGTCCATGGATCTGGCGCCCTAAGCACCTAAAAACTTTTTTCTCAAAAAACTTTATGAGGACCTTTGTATTGAGTTGAGGAACCATCACGTATACTCACACCATTTTTTCACGCCTATTTCCGCATCTACATGCCCTTTTATAGGAATCGCGAAATTGTTATATTGTTCGTGTGTATTAGCCCATTGATCTGGCGCCCAGAGCACCCTAAACAAAATTATCAAAAAACTTTATGAGGACCTCTGTATTGGGTTAGGGAACCATCACGTATACTTATACCATTTTTTTAACGCCCATTCTCGCATCTTTAGTCCCTATTTTAGAAATCAGGCAAATTCCTCTATTTTTCGTGTGTATTAACCATGGATCTGGCCCCCGGAGCATCCAAAAAAAAATTCAAAAAAACTTTACGAGGACCTCCGTATTGAGTTGGGGAACCATAACGTATATTCACACCACTTTTTTCTCGCCCATTTCCGCATATACATGTCCTTTTTTAGAATCGCGCAAATTTCTCAATTTTTCGTGTGTATTACCCAATAGATCTGGCACCCAGAACACCCAAAAAAAAATTCTAAAAAATCATTATGACGACCTCCGTATTAAGTTTTAGAACCATAACGTATACTCACACAATTGTTTCACCCCCATTTCCGCATGTACATGCCCTTTTTTAGGAATTGAGCAAATTGCTTTATTTTTCGTGTGTATTAGCCCATGGATCTGGTGCCTGGAGCACCCCAAAAAAATTTATCAAAAAACTTTATGAGGATATCCGTATTGAGTTGGAGAACCAATACGTATCCTCACACCATTTTTTCACGCCCATTTCCGCATCTACAGGCCCTTTTTTAGGAATCGCGCAAATTCCTCTATTTTTCGTGTGTATTAGCCGATGGATCTGGTGTCCGGAGCAACCAAATATAAATTCTTAAAAAACTTTATGAGGACCTCTGTATTAAGTTGGGGAACCATCACGTATACTCACACTATTTTTTTTCACGGCCATTTTCGCATCTTCATGCCCTTTTTTAGAAATCGCTTAAGTTGCTCTATTTTTTGTGTGTATTAGCCCATTGATCTGGCGCTAGGAACACCCAAAAAATATTCTGAGAAAACTTTATGAGGAAATCCGTATTTAGTTTGCGAACCATCATGTATACTCACGCTATTATTTTCATGCCTATTTCCGCATCTACGGGTCCTATTTTTCTCTATTTTCCCTCTATATTAGTCCATGGATCTGACGTTCGGAGCACCTAAATTTTTTTCTCGGAAAACTTTATGGATACCTCCGTATTGAGTTGCGGAACCATCACGTATACTCACACCATTTTGTTTCATGCCTATTTCCGCATCTACAGAGCATTTTTTAGGTATCACACAAATTGCTCTATTTTTCGTGTGTATTAGCGTATCGATCTGGCGCCCAGAGCACCCAAAAATTTTTTCTCAAAAAACTTTATAAGGACGTCCGTATTGCATTGGGGAACCATCACATATACTCACACCATTTGTGTCACATCCATTTCCGCATCTACATGCCCTTTTTTAGGAATCGGGTAAATTGCTCTATTTTTCGTGTGTATTAGCCCATTCATCTGGCGATCGGAGCACCCAATTTTATTTTTCTTAAAATACTTTATGAGGACCAGGGTATTGAATTGGGGAACTATCACATATACTCACACCATATTATTTTCACACTCATTTCCGCATCTATATTTCTTTTATAGGAATCGCGTAAATTGCTCTATTTTTCATGTGTATTAGCCCATGGATCTGGCCCCCGGAGAACCGAAGAATTTTTTCTCAAAAAACTTTATGAGGACATCCATATTAAGTTGGCGAACTATCATGTATACTCACACCATTTTCGCATCTACAGACCCTATTTTAAGAATCAAGCAAATTTCTCTAATTTTCGTATATATAAACTCATGGATCTAGCGCCCACAGCACCCAAAAGTTTTTTCTCAAAAAATTTTATGAGGACCTCCGTATTGAGTTGGCGAACCATCACGTTTACTCAAACCATTTTTTCACGCCCATTTCCGCATCTACAAACCTTTTTTAGGAATCACGCAAATTTCTCTATTTTTGTGTGTATTAGACCATGGATTTGGCGCCCGGAGCACCCAAAAGATTTTTCTCAAAAAACTATATGAGGACATCCGTATTGAGTTGGGAAACCATCACATCCGTATTGAGTTGGGAAACCATCACATCCGTATTGAGTTGGGAAACCATCACGTATACTCACACTATTTTTTTCAAGACCATTGCCGCATTAACATGTCCATTTTAAGGAATCGCGCAAATTGGTCTATTTTTTGTGTGTATTAGGCCATGGATCTGGCGCCCAGAGTACGAATTATTTTTTTCTACAAAAATATTATGAGGACATGCGTATTGAGTTGGGGAACTATCACGTATGCTCACACCATTTTTTCACTCCGATTGCCGCATCCACATGCCCCTTTTTAAGAATCGCGCAAATTGCTATATTTTTCGTGTGTATTGGCTCTTGGATCTGGCGCCTGGAGCACCCAAAAAATTTATGAGGCCCTCCATATTGAGTTGAGGAACCATCACGTATACTCACACCATTTTTTTCACTCCCATTTTCGTATCTACAAGGCTTATTTTTAGGAATCGCGCAAATTGCTCTATTTTTCGTATGTATTAGCCCATGGATCTGGCGCCCAGAGCACCCGAAAAAAATTATGAAAAAACTTTATGAGGAACTTTGTATCTAGTTGGGGAACCATCACGTATACTGGCACCATTTTTTTCGCGCCCATTTCCTCATGTTTGTCACGACCCGAAAGCACCCCCTACTCGTAACACGGCATACTCAAACCCGAAGGGGTCTTATACAAGCCTCATAGCATCATTCATTGCATAGGTGGTAAAAATAGTGCGGAATTAAAAACTTTTCTTTACAATCAAAGTCTCTTATAAAAATGTAAGAGAATCTATGACACTGTCTCAAACCATCTATTAAACTTGGAATAAAACTCTTTAATACAACTTAGGGACACGACCCTTACAAAATTCTAAAATATAAAAGAAAGACAATAAAGGACATAAGGTTGAGCCCTCGAATACAATGAGGGCTCACCAATCTTCTTCTTCTTGATCTCCTATGAACCTAGCCATGAGGATTGAATCCAATATCTCCAAAGCCTACACTTGGTGAAAATGTAGAAAGAAGGGGTTAGCACGAAAACGTACTAAGTATGGAAGCCATGCACAAAATAATTAAAACATGCATAAAAAGGGACATTTAATTTGAAATCATGTTTTATGCCATTTTTGAACATCATCTTTGAAATAGTTGGAGAATACAACCAATAAGGCAACTCACATACATTTCATTATAACATGAGAGATATCATTATAATAACAAGCATAGTCTCAAACATAAATATAATACAAATCCCAATCTCCACAATACATAGCCTCCAATCACAAGACAATAGAAAGACAAATACCAAAATCATTTCATCATGAAGTAATCATCACATAAGCAACCTCTAAGAAACACTTGTGCAATGTATGGTGACTAACATGCATTTACAATGTACAACACAAGCCAAGATCACATTTATACCCATTTCATAGTAAAGTCATTACCTTAGTAACCCCTAAGGAACACTTGTGCAATGTATGGTTAGCATCCCATAATACTAACCCTACTAAGTACCCCCTTAAGCTACCTTAGTCATGTACTTCATCTTTAGATCTCATTATAATCAATAGTCATAATTAAGGAAATAGTCATGTAAAGTACTTGAATTATGAGGAAAGTCATTCATAACAACTGTCCATTCACTATACATGCATGCATTCAAATCTCATGGAAATGCAAAGAAACCATCCCATTGCATCCTACTAAGTCTACTTGTGCAATGTGGGAGTGAAGTCCTATACCCCCACTCCTACTAAGTAAACTCACCAAGAAGTCATAGCATAATTCACATCTCATTCATTATCTTCATTATATAGGGAAAAGTTAGCCATAACCGACATAGACCATGTGAGCGATATGGAATCCGGTGTCGTGTAACCCCACACCAAGAAATGTGTCCTACTTTCCTAAGGTAGGTCTAAAATGTCTAGATATATGGTGGATCCACTAGCTAAGGTCCTATGTTGGCACATAGTTTTAGGATAGGGAGATTGCTTCTAGAAACCTACCCTATTGCATTGGCGGAGGGGCTTCCATCTCATGAGTTTCCTAGTGGATGACCCTCCCTATTGCATTGGCGGAAGGGCCTTTATCTCATTGTCCATATCTATTCGGTGCTAAGCAATATTTCCCAAATTATACGTCATTAGTCTTGAATTGTATTTACATGTGTGAAGGATTGCTCTACCCTTCGTTCAATACAATTCATAAAATAACTCATTCATCCATTAAAGGTGTGAATGTACTTTCAACTTTAGAATCATAATTAGTATGTGAGAATGACTTTCACACCAAGATCATGTGTTCTCATGAGAATGGACTTTCACTCAACACAATAGGATCAACATGGTTTATGTACATTTCATGCATAATAATGAGTAAAGGTGCATATGAGAACTATACTTTCAATTAACACCATTTGATTACATCATAATCATGTTTATGCATGAAGTGTATGTGTGTGTGTAATTGTCCTTGCAACAACCCAACAACAACATTATCATCATCCTAGACAATTCATATTATATCAAGTGTAAGGGTAATGGAAGAACATCCTTTCAACAATACCAACTTTACACATTAGTCATAGGAGATTTACTTTCTAAATGAATCAATAGTTTATACACATCTCGCATTCATATGCACAAACCCTAGCAATATGCCCTTCAAGGGCTATAGATCAACTCATCCCAACATATATCAATAGCATAATAGATAAGGGAATACCATGATCCAACAACTCATCAATACATTACTCACATCATGATTGACACATTATACTTCAAGTATTCATCAACATGCACATAATGTCATGATCAAGTCAATTCATGTTTAGAAGTATTACCCTAAACCAATTCAAGTCTAGGTGATATAATCTAAGGCATTACATGAAGATGTTCATCACTTGTGGAAGATCACATTTAAACCCTCAATTTGCCTCTTTTATGACACAACCCTAGACTATATCAATTCACCTTAGAAATCTTAGGTTAATCAAGTATACATGTAGAATCATACTTAGTCATACCTAGGGTTTGTAGGGAAGATGAACCTTATCTCAACACCACAACACACGTGACAAGTAAGCACCTCCACCTTTCAAGTGGATCAACAATTCATACATAGGATACATAATAGGTAAACACCTCCACCATAAGTGGATCAACAATTCATAACTAGAATACCTATCACATAGAATTCCTTCATTCATGGCTCTCAAGGCTATCATCAAGATTCGACCCTACCTCTTGAAATTAGAACATTATATAGGGTAACATCATGATACAATAATCAATTCAAAGTAAACATATTATATTATCAACCTCCATTCATCAATCAAGTCATACAAGGGTTTACAATTGAGAAAAAAAGGGGAAAACATGGGTCATAGGGGGATTTTGTTAATAAGCCAACAATACACCATAAATCCACCCACAAATTATCATATCTAAACATAAACAATCATAATTAAACAATTGAAACATTTTTAGAAGGTGACCCATCCTATTGATTGAAAACCTAGAAATTGGGGAAGTTTGAAAACATAGTTGAAGGGGCTTCTTGGTGGTAGCTAACCAAGAATGAAGAACTACCATACCTTAGGTGTAGATTCCCATCAAAATCCTATGAAAAATCTTCCATCTTCAAGCCCTATATTGATCTCTTCCTTTGTTCTTCAATGGGGGTTCTAGAGAGAATAATTTGGAAGGGAAGAGTAGTTGGGTTTTGATTTGGGGTCTAGGGTTATAATGAGTTAATGAAGTGTTTTAATGACTTAAAATAGTTTATATAGGAAGTTAATTAGTTATCTAATCGTCCCTTCTAACCCCTAATTAAATAACTAACTAAAACTAAGACCCTTAACTAAAATAAAAATCTGGAAAAACTTCCCTCATCCACGCCCACCCATCCACGGACCGTGGATGGGTCTACTGACCATCCTTTGGTTCTGTGGTTTGGGGATGAGGCTAAAAAATGAAGGCCAAGCCTCCCTAGACTAAGTCCTAACCCACACCTATGACCTATGGGGCATGGACTGGTCTAAGGGGCGTCAATTGGTCTCGTGAGTCAAGCTATTTTGACAGCTTTTTGGGCAGTGTTGGGGTACTTCTCAAGGACCCCTTGGGTGGTCCTTGTGGAATCGTACCCGACCGTTTAACCCCTAAACATGTCATTCTAAGTATGGGAGTCAATTCTATGGGTTTTAACCCTCATACAACACTCAAAAACTTCCACTACAACACACTAGTTCAACTTAGTAGTTTCCAGGCGTTATAGTCGTATCTTGATGTTTAACCCTTAAATTCCTCGACTTTCACTTGGGAACCATTTAACAACATTTAATCAAGTTTCCAACTTCAAACTCATGTGAGGCTCTAGTTTTACATACTAGATTCCGTCAAGCATTAGCTAGGTCTTACTAGTTTTTACGGGGTGTTACATATCTACAGGCTCTTTTTTAGAAATCTTGTAAATTGCTCTATTTTTGTGTGTTCCCATGGATCTGGAGCCCAGAGCACCCAAACAAAATTCTCAAAAAACTTTATGAGGACATCTGTATTGAGTTTGGGAATCATTACATATACTCACACCCTTTTTTCCACGTCCATTCTGCATCTAAGGACCCTTTTTTAGAAACCGCGCAAATTGCTCTATTTTTCGTGTGTACTAGCCCATTGATCTGGCGCCCAAAGCACCCAAAATCTTTTTCTCAAAAAACTTTATGAGGACCCCTGTATTGAGTTGGGAAATCATCAAATATACTCACACCATTTTTTTCACGTTCATTTCTACATCTACATGCCCTTTTTTAGGAATAGCGCAAATTGCTCTATTTTTCGTGTGTATTAGCCCATGGATCTGGCACTCGGAGCACCTAAAAATTCTCAAAAAACTTTATGAGGACCTCTGTATTGAGTCGGGGAACCATCACATATACTCACATCATTTTTAGGAATCGCACAAATTCCTCTTTTTTTCGTATGTATTAGCCCATGGATCTGGCGACCGTACCATCCAAAAAAAAATTCTCACAACTTTATGAGGACCTCCGTATTGAGTTGGAACCATCACGTATATACACATAATGTTTTTCACGCCCATTTCCACATCTACAACCCCTTTTTTTAAGGAATAGCGTAAATTGCTCTATATTTCGTGTGTATTAGCCCATGGATATGGCACCCGGAGCACCTAAAATTGTTTTCTCAAAAAACTTTATGAGGACCTCCGTATTAAATTAATGAACCATAACAAGTACTCACATTATTATTTTTCACGCCTATTTCCACATCTTCATGCCCTTTTTGGGAATTACGCAATTCCTCTATTTTCATGTGTAAATTCCCATGGATCTGGTGAGCACCCAAAAATATTTTCTCAAAAGTTTTTATGAGGACCTCCGTATTGAGTTTAGGAACCATCACGTATACTCACACCATTTTTTTCACGCTCATTTTCGCATCTACAAGGCCTTTTTTTAGGAATCGCACAAATTGCTCTATTTTTCGTGTGTATTAGCCCATTGATCTGGCGCTCGGAGCACCCAAAACAAATTTCTCAAAAAACTTTATGAGGACCTCCGTATTGGGTTGGGGAACCATCACATATACTTACACCATTTTTTTCACGTTCATTCCCGCATCTTTAGGCTCTTTTTAAGAAATCGCGTAAATTCCTCTATTTTTCGTGTGTATTAGCCATGGATCTGGCCCCTAGAGCATCCAAAAAAAAATTCTCAAAAAACCTTATGAGGACTTCCGTATTGAGTTGGGGAACCATAACGTATACTCACACCATTATTTTCTTGCCCATTTCCACATATACATGCCCTTTTTTAGAATCGCGTAAATTCCTCTATTTTTCGTGTGTATTTGCCCATAGATCTAGCGCCCAGAGCACCCAAATTGTTTTCTCAAAAAACTTTATGAGGACCTCCGTATTGAGTTGGGGAACCATCACATATACTCACACCATTTGTTTCACTCCCATTTCCTCATCTACATGCCCTCTTTTAGGAATCGCGCAAATTGCTCTATTGTTCGTGTGTATTATCCCATGCATATGGCGCCTGGAGTACCCAAAAATATTTTCTCAAAAAACTGTATGAGGAAATCAATATTGAGTTTGGGGACCATCACGTATACTCATACCATTTTTTACACGTCCATTTCCGCATCTACAGACCCTTTTTTAAGAAACGCGCAAATTGCTCTATTTTTCGTGTGTATTAGCCCATGGATTTGGCGCCCGGAGCACTCGCACCCAAAATATTTTTCTCAAAAAACTCTATGAGGACATCCGTATTGAGTTGGGGAACCATCATGTATACTAACACCATTTTTTCACGCCCATTTACGCATCTACATACCCTTCTTTTTTAGGAATCGCGCATATTGCTCTACTTTTCGTGTGTATTAGCCCATGGATCTGGCGCTCGGAGCACTCAAAAAAAATTTCTCAAAAAATTTTATGAGGACCTCCGTATTGAGTTGAGGAACCATCACGTATACTCACACCATTTTTTACACGCCCATTTCCGCATCTACAGACCCTTTTTTAGGAATCGCGAAAATTGCTCTATTTTTCGTGTGTATTAGCACATGGATCTGGCACCCGAAGCACCCAAAATTTTTCTCTCAAAAAACTTTATGGGACCTCCGTATTGAGTTGGGGAACCATCACGTACCATTTTTTTTCACGCTCATTTCCTCATCTACAAGGCCCATTTTAGGAATCATGCAAATTGCTTTATTTTTCGTGTGTATTTATTAGCCCACTGATTTGG
>JAJOOO010007877.1:0-25388 GCA_029582685.1 Solanum piurae | reverse complement strand
CTTTAAGAACTAAAGGAAGTGTTTCCTAATATAAGGACAACAATTTCCTTTCTTCTACCAATATGGTAAAAATGACCTTTCATTTGCACTTTTGCAATAACTTTTCATTTTCCCTCCAAAATTGGTTCCCCCATTTTCATTGGTTCTTCCACTTTCTATTTTCTATTTCCCATTCACTTCTTGCTAAACCCAACACTTTCACTACGAAGCATCATCACAACATTTGACATGGTAGGACGATCACCTGGATCTTCTTGCACACATAAGAGCCCAACGTTTATGCACGTCATTGCTTCTTTCGGGTTGCATGATTCGAGCAATGAATGATCCAGCAAATATAGTGCTCTTTTTTCTTTCCAGTAATTCCATGCCTGTGATATCATGATTTAGAATAATGAATATGAAGTTCAACGAATACATTAGAAAAAATTTACATGTACTCAAGGTACTCACATGGACCAAAAGGTTAGATGCTTCGTTAGATTGATAAAATCCTGTGTTTCTCCTTCCAGTTACTATCTCCAGTATAACTACTCCTAAGCTGAATACGTCTGACTTAATCGAGAATGCATATTCAGGAGATATATATCCGCTAAATCAACCAAATATTGATGGAATAATCATGAGTCAGATGTGCGATGCAATTAAGCAAAGTTCATAACATTGTCATGTTTGTATTACTTACTAAGTTCCAACAACTTTTTTGGTATTTGTTTCTGTTGTTTGTTCTTCAACTATCCTTACCAAGCCAAAGTCTGATATTTTTGGGTTCATTTGTTGATCCAAAAGATTGTTACTTGTTTTCAGATCTCTATGAATAATTCTGTGCCTTGAGTCTTCATGAAGATAGAGAAGCCCTCGAGAAATTCCTAATATGATCTCAAATCGTTTTTTCCACTTCAATGACTTGCGAAGTGTTGGATCAAGTAAATAGAGAGATTAAGAAATAAGATAAGTTCAGATATATATACTAACCGAATATGAAGGTGTCTAGACTTTTGTTTGACATATACTCGTAAAGTAGAATCTGTTCATACCCTGTGATACAGTAGCCTAAAAGTCTGACTAGATTTCTATGTTGAAGTTTTGAGATCAGTATGACTTCGTTCCTGAATTCGTCAATGCCCTGTCTAGATTGGCTTGATAGCCTTTTCACAGCAATTTCTTGTCTATCTGAAAATATACCCTGAAAGATTTTCGATGTGTAAACTAGGATGCTATGAAATGACTACATAAAGCAGAACTATTGAAGTGAAAAAATAGTGCTAACCTTATAAACAGGACCAAAACCTCCTTGTCCAAGCTTATTTACATCTGAGAAATCATCTGTGGCTGCTAATATGTTTTCTAAACAAAAGAATGGAACGGTGATGTTTTGCTTATCATTTTCGTTAATCAGGTTTTGTGCTTCTTTTTCTCTGTTGAACCAATGTGGCACTGGATTGCCTCCTGTGCTTTGTTGGCTTGCTAGATCAGAAAACAAGAGCAGCCTTTTGAGATATCTCTCTTTATCTGATTCATAGAGCAAAAAGAAGAAGTAGAATTGCAATGGCGGTAATAGCAACACAAACCTGTTTTCTTCACCACCATTCTACTACAATAAATGTAGCTAAAGCTACATAGAAGTAGAATTGCAACGGCTACCACGCCAGATATGATAACTTTAAGCTTCAGGGAAAATTTCCCTGATTTTGCATCTGATGACAGAAAAGAAGAAGCATAAGGAAACTGTGACAAGAAATAAACTTTTGTCCCTAAAAGCTAGCTTCATGATGTGATGATTGTCCGAGACCATATAAAAAGAACATCTCATCCCTAAGGAGACTATGTGGGAACTCAACATCGCTCATGCCTAGGTCTGCCAACTGGAGCGTGAACAATATGATGGGGCAGAATATCAGGTAAACAAAGAATCGGGATGGGTCTGATTCTAATAATGTGATAAGAAATGGACCCTTGAGGCTAACTCGACTATAAAATCTAGTTTCTGAGTTAAGGACTGTCCGAAACCATGACCATCCCATCCTTAAAGAGCTGATGTGGGAACTCAACAAACTGGTAATAGTTTACTGGCGAAAGGTCTTCAACTCATATTGGTTAGTTGTAACTAATCAAAACATGAAAACCATACATTCGGTCAGTGACTATCTTATGAGTGTTTTTAACATAGAGGGTGTTGCGTAAACTTATATTTAGTCATTGACTACCTGATGTTTGTTTAAAACGTAAGGGGTGTTTATGTGAAGTTATAATAGCCTATTTAATTCTTGTGAACACTAAGATTTAGAGAACTCGTAATGTTGAAGTCCATGAGGTAAAGAACTGAAACATTAGACGAGAAAAAACAATTATCCATAGAAAGCTCTGTCAGTAACTATTTGGAGATGAGCATTGCATACATAGAAATGACAAACACTATCAAATACAACTCCTAACTTTAAACTTACCTTCACCGTATGCTTCGTCAGAGACAGCTAGTCTGGTATAAATCACACTTCCACTACCATCTCCTGGTGAGAGTTTCTTCAGATTCACAACTTCATTCCAAATTGAACACACATTATTATCATAAGCATATGCATTACATGAGGAACAGTTACTCAAGCAAGTAGAATGGCATTCCTCAGCACTAGCAGCCGGAACAGATATGGAATATTCGGGCAATGTCACGTTGGGATTCATCAAAAACCTGCCCTTTTTACCATCACCACACTGCAAGCTTTCCTTCCTTACACAGCCACCGGAATGATCATTCAAGTCCCATTCTGTATTGGATTTAGGTGTGAAACCAGTCAAGCAATTACAGAAGGTCGCAGACTCCTTATTGCAAATGCTAAAGGCACCACAACTAGCATACACCTCACACAGTTGTCTTGGTTGAGATGTAAAAATTTGTCATTCCATTAAATTTTCCGCCCAAATCAGATGCCTGATTTGCCCGGAGACATCTAGTGTTAATCTAATTTTGGAAGAGTTACGAAGGGAATATATAAAATAGCTCTCATTTTCATTATCAACATATGTAAAGCTGTATCTATCAGAATTCAAACTCATCTCAGGCATCAAGCTGAGAATACGCCCATTCCAAGATCCAGAAGCTGAATACAGCTCAGTCCTGTTCCACTTTATCAAGAACTGCTTATTACTCTGATCCATCTCCACGGAAAAAATCCCTGGAGAAGGATCCTCTGAGTTCTTCCAAGAAGTAAGAATCTTTGTTGTATTAGTACGCTTGTCATACTTCACCTTAGCATTCGGCAACCATGTATCAGTCGGGTTATCGAAGCTTTGCCAAGTGGTGGAGTTGAATTTGATCCATCACTCAAAATCAAATTACCATCATCAGAAAGGATTGCCACTAGAGTATTTGAACTAATTGTGTTGCTGAGATTTTGGATTCAGTAATAAGCACTAAATTGCCATCCAAAACTTTCAACTCAACAGAATTCATATCAGTAGCAGAAAGTGGCTTCTCCCTGTTTGCTACCCATACTATTGTTTGTGTAATTACATTCTTATACCATATACCAAGATAGTAATTTTTCGAACTACCAGGAAAAAAGAATCCTAATTCAAAGTTTTCGCCCGAAGAGATGATACTTTGGTTTCCAGAAACAGAGTGATTTACTGAGATTATTTCAACTCCAAGAGACTGATGAATATTGATAGATAAACATGTTAGGATCACAAAAAGTAGACGAATCGAATAATGTTGCAGTTGCATGGTTGCACCAAATATGTTAACAGAAGATGCTCATCATCAATTAAGATCATGTTGCTAGTCATGGTAAGACTTACATCCCGTTTGGCCATGCGATATGGAATCATACTTCCTCAGTCCAACAATAATTTACTATATCACCCTTTAAATATAATAAATACAGTGTTTTGAAAAATGTAATAGAGACATAAGTATAATAAATGATAAGGCTAAATTAAGAACTAAGTGTAAAATTATCCATTCATTTCATAAAGTGGACAAGTATTGTTGAACATCTCAAAATAGTATTGTTGGGCGGAGGGAGTAATATGAAATCATGAGATAAAATTAAAGTTTTGTTTGGACATGCAATTTGGACTTTTTTATGTTGCATGTATTTTCATAAACATTAAAACCCTATAAGTTGTAAAACTATTAAAATTGTCTCAAATCTTTATATAATCATACCACATAAGCAAAAGTTTATAAAATCGTATAATACATTATAACAAAGTTATTCTTAAAAGATACGACGTTTATTGATTAAACTTTAATAAAATTGAACATAAGTTATAGTGTACTAGTCTTAGGGTTGTTCACGGTTATGGTTAAAAAAACGAACCGCAATACGAATTAAACCGATTAAAAAATTGCTATTTGGTTTGGTTTCGTTTTACTAAAAAACAACCGCAAGAATAACCAAACTGAACCGATAAATTAGATATATAAATTTATAATTATTTATATATTATTCACAAAGAAAATATAAATATTTTGTTAATTTTAATTAGCTTAAATTTTTAACTTTGCCATTTTCTCAAGCCCAACATTTAAATTTTTGCCCAACTATTACAATCCTAAGTCCAAGTTGATAAGTCTCCTAGATGTTTTGATGATCTCCTCACAAGTGCAGGGACCTGGTCCTCTGCAGAGTATGAATACTCGTCCAGTTGTCAAAGTGTTGTACAGCTGTAAAAGTTGTCCGTGTCAGGAAGTTGGTGAAGCTGCAGAGTACTTCACCAATCAGAAGCGAGGAGGTTGCTTGTACATTGGATAGTAATTCTTCATGATATATATTCAACAACAAACAACAATATTATTCATTCATTCAAAAAGAGATACTTTCAAGCTTCAAAACAACAAGGGACCTAATAGAAATGCTTTGATTGATTTCTGTACTATCTGTAGTTTTGTTTGCCTGTAATAGTTCTTATATTGTAGGATTCGTTTCACTTGTGAAAGAAATGTTTCAAACTTGTTTGAATCATTGTAAGAACTAGGTTAAAGGCAACTTAGGTTCTTACTCTAAAAGTCTATATTAATCGGTTAGGATTAGTATAGTGGGCAGTGTTGTATCTGCTCTGGCTAAGCTAAGTGATAGGAGGTATTGCTTAGTGTGGAGATTAGCAGGTTAATCTCAGTTTGTAAACTGACTTTTACTTTTGCTTAGAGAAGATTAGTGAAAGCAGTTTGAAAAGTCATGTTGAGAACAGGTCGTGGTTTTACTCCCTTGAGCAAGGAGGTTTCCACATAAAGTTGTTTGTGCAATCTTTACTTTCAGAATTTATTTTCTGTTTGTTACTGTAACTGTGCTGAGGACCTAGTCCCATCAAAATCGGTGGACGCATACATTCCAACACAAGTCCATCAAAATCTATCACCTTAGTCTTTACCTACCTTACCTCACATAAGATAGTCACACTTTCTCTTAATTGAATCACTTTATTTGTGTAATAATAACTCTAGAATTGCTTAATTGAATCGACAGTAGTTTTCCTGTGGATTTTTCATGTACGAGGTGATTGTGTTTATCGAGATATATACGTATGTCCTCAAAAAATTAATTACTCTCAAACCGAAAAAATTAGAAAAATTGAAACAAACCGACAATAACCAAACTGGCGGGTATTTTGTTCGTTTGATTTGGTTTGTTTTTAGAAATTTTAAAAACCGACTAGATTGGTTTGGTTTTGGTTTTAATCAATAACCAATCCAAACTGAACCACGAACACCCTTAACTAGTATATAATATAATCCTCCCACATAGTATAGGACGACCTTTTTACGTTGAACTTCCATTTCTCATCATATGACGAAGAAAACGAACCAACATTGTTACTTTCAGTCATTTATTGGTCAATTTTGGTGGTAAATAAATTTGATAAAAAATAATAAAATTGGTGAATATAAATAGTATAGTAGGAATTGATTTGAAGTGATAAATTTTGTGTTAGTGAGAATCATTGTTATATCAGATATAAATGATTTAAAAAGTAATGATGTAAATTATAAATTTTATTTACATATGGAATAAATTGTTATTAGATATAAATGTGAGTTGCTTTTAAAAAATATAAACTTGGGGGTTAATTGTTGTATTCGAAAAATCTCAAATCATAATTTCAAATTCTCATATCAAGCTTTTTTGACCATTTGAAATTTTGTCTCATGATATAAAATTATGGGATAAAATCAACATAAAATCACATATTCAAATTGTGATATGAAATTACATATCCAAATGCCTACTTAAATTTTTTCGTTTAATGAGGTTCAGATGAGACTTGTCTAACTGTCTAAAAGTCAACAAGCACGCGTGTTTGGTATGATTGTATGAAATAATGCTGCCATTATGTTATTACTCTACTATGGGTTGGTTTTGGTTATGTGTAGAATATTTTCGATCTAACTCAACCTCAAAAATTAGCTTATAATTTTTTTTTATAAGAAATTCAGAATTCTCGTCCTTCATCCATGTGAGATTCATTCCATTTTTTTATTTGTTTATTTATTTTGTAGAAAGGATTCATGTCATTCATCAATGTGTATTTTTTAATTTCTTATTATATTTGAAGCTCCTCTCTTTCACTTGGTAGAATCTAATGGGTTAGAGAGTTGTATATGAGAAAATTTGTGAGAAACAAGTGTTCTATATTCCTTCGTCTCATTTTATGTGACATCATTTTCTTTTCTTTTTTTGTCTCTTTCAAAAAGAATGTTATCGTATTGATACAAATGGGATGAAGAGAAGATTTAGTACCCATTTGTCTTATGTGACATCCTTTCTTTTTTAGATTATAATTTCCGAAAGTCTTTTTTTTTTAACATCATACTAAGTTAAATGGTACTACATAAAATGAGACAGAGATAATATAGTGAATCATCACTATTTTGTTTCCAATGAAACGGATGGATGGAAAAAAAAAAGGATTAAGAAGAGTAAAAGACCCAGCATTGACTTTGATCTGTAAGTGGGAAAGAGGTGGCAATGGATCAAAAGCATTTCGGAAGGGGCAATTGTACCCTCAATCAAACATATACTCACTAAGGTGGGAAAACAACATTGTTGCCATCAAAGGCCAACATAAATAGACCCAAGTCTTTGCCACATTTGGAATTTACACAATGACTTTATGAAAGTGTAAGAGGGGGATGAATTGCTCCTTTTTCGATTTTCCTTAATGTAGTCAATTTATCAGTATTAACAATCAACTTTTATCACAAGGTTAAAAAGTAATGAAAGTTAGAAGATGTTTTATACTGATTGGGATCCGGAATGGATCTTACTCCAGTCCCCTTAGGTTGTAAGGGTGATCTCTTCTAGCCTTTGTAACTTTGATATTATGAGTATAAGATCAAGTATAGTTTTTATGTTTACACTTAACTTTTTCTTTTTGTTAAAATGCCTTGCCAACAACATTTTTCTCCTCTCTCTCTCATTTGTGAACTCTCAGTAATACAATGCTTCATAAAAGTAGAGTAGAGAATGTGAGATGATTCAGATTCATTATATATTTTTCTCCTTTGAAAGCATTTGCTTTAATAGACTAGTCGATACCGAATCTTCCTGATGAAGAGATACAAATTTATACAAAAGCAACTGCTAGTTAAGTAGATAGTTTCAGAGGCCAACAAAGCCCTACACAAAAATAAGCATAGCAAACAAAACATGGTCTGAAACAAGCATAACAAAACAATTGTCTGAATTTCAACTAAGCTAATGTCCGTTGAAAAAAAAAGAAATATTAGAAAAATAAATTATAAAAAATTAGCAACTTGTTTAGGTATTTGTTTTGTATTAGAAGACAATTAAATATATTTTCCTCTTTTATTTGAGTTAGAAACCACTTTGGAATTGCAAATAAGTTCATTCCTTTTCGTTTATTTACCTTAGATTTTCAAAATCAAAAATAAAAATCATTCCTCCATAAAAAAGTATTTTCCTTCCTTTTTTTTTCTTCTTCTTTAACCCTAGAACTTCTAATTCTTCCACATATCTATCTCCTATTTTTAGGCTGTCTATTACAAGTCAACTACTGTAAGATTACTTTAGTCTAAACGAAAGTGAAGAGACATAAAATAAAGATTAGATAACCTAAATAAAATTCGATATAAATAAGGTTTCGGAGTAAATACAATACTATTAGAAGAGTAGTTGTTTTCAACTTATCATCTACTTCTGGTCATCACTATATATAAACATTAATTCTTTATTGGTTAAGTAAAAATTATTAGATTTTTAACAATGCATAGGCTAATCATATTTTTCTTACTGCTACAAGTTTTTGATTTTTGCAATGGAGGTGTTACAAGCACTTATATCAGAAAATCTGAAGCCTCAATTGACATGCCAATTGAATATTTTCTTCCTCCCCCTGGTTATAATTCCCCCGAGCAGGTTCACTTTCTTGTCACCAATTAATTAATTTATTTTGCACTTTGTTTGGATGGTTATTGCATATCGTTCCATTAAGAATTGTATCGTACTGTATTGTATTATGTTGCCACAAAAATATTTAGTTAATGTTATTACATCGAGAGTGTTGGTTATAAATATTCATATTATATTATTGGAATCTGGTAATAATGCAGGTTCATATAACACAAGGAGATCATATAGGAAGAAGTGTGATTGTTTCATGGGTAACACCACTAGAAAGCCAATCAAATTATGTGACCTTTTGGGAAGAAGGGGCCAAGCATCATCACAAACACAAAGCTCATGCTAAAACCACATCTTATAAATACTATAATTACACTTCTGGTTATATCCACCATGCCACAATCAAACGACTAAAGGTATATATACACTTGTGTTTTTTCTAGTTGCTTTTGATTCTTTGAGATAGATTGTTTCTACTCTTTTTTTTTTTTGGTCAAAATTCAGTATAATGTGACATACATATATCAACTGGGAGAACATAATTCTACTAGAAGATTCTCCTTCACAACTCCGCCAAAAGTTGGACCAGATGTTCCTTACACATTTGGCATTATCGGTGAGCACTGAGTACTAAACAAGTTGATTCATACCAAGGCATGATTGAAGAGTTTAAATTCTATATCTGCCTCTGGATGCATGTCAGTTACAATGTGATATACTTGGATGCAGGGGATTTGGGGCAAACATTTGACTCAAATCAAACGTTGGAGCATTATTTGTCGAACCCAAAAGGTCAAGCTATGTTGGTTGTTGGTGATTTATCATATGCAGATCATTACCCGTTTCATGACAACGTGAGATGGGATACTTTTGGCCGTTTTATTGAGAAGAGTGCTGCCTATCAACCTTGGATTACTGCTGCTGGCAATCATGAACTTGATTTTGCTCCTGAGATTGTAATGCTTCCTTTCAATGTGTTACTAATAGTTCATAAAACAAGAACTCTTTTTGAGTATGTGTTTTCGATGTTTTTAGGGTGAAAATACTCCATTCAAGCCATACACGCATAGGTATCATGTACCCTACAAGGCATCTCAGAGTACATCTCCTCTTTGGTATTCAATCAAACGTGCATCGACTTATATAATAGTCCTATCCTCTTATTCAGCCTATGGTAAGTACTACATTATAACTTCAATTTTCTAAACATGTTTTGCTAGTAGTCTCAGTTTGTGTAGTAAGTGACATGTTGTTCAGGTAAATATACTCCACAATATAGTTGGCTTGAACAAGAATTCCCAAAGGTTAACAGAACTGAAACTCCGTGGCTAATTGTTCTGCTTCACTCTCCATGGTACAACAGTAACAACTATCATTACATGGAAGGTGAAAGCATGAGAGTGATGTTCGAGTCCTGGTTTGTTCAGAACAAGGTTGACATGGTGTTTGCAGGACATGTTCATTCTTATGAACGCTCGGTAGGCCCCTCAACTCTATCCTATAAAATTTCATCCTTGAACCAATGTGTATAGGTCTTGATTAATGGTATGTATGTCACATGGACAATTTCGTAGGAACGAGTATCAAATGTTATGTACAACATCACAAATGGACAGAGTACTCCAATTGAAGATCCTTCCGCGCCTATATACATAACAATTGGGGATGGTGGAAATATTGAAGGCATTGCTAACAAGTTAGACTTCTATTTGTTCTGATCTTATTTTTATTTCATGTAATGAGAAAAGTTTCTTATGGGAGTCTGTCTGGTTTTTGTTTGTGCAGTTTTACAGAACCACAGCCGAGCTACTCAGCTTATCGTGAAGCAAGTTTTGGTCACGCGGTTCTTGAAATTAAGAACAGAACTCACGCCTATTATACTTGGCATCGTAACCAAGACAGTGAACGAGTTGCAGCAGATTCTTTGTGGATATACAATAGACACTGGTTCCCTAAAAAGGAAACCAGCTCTATGGCTTGAAAGTAACATGTTTGGTAGGCAGTGCAGTTGTTATTTTCCTAGAAACCATGTGTTCTATTAGATTAGTTCGTCGGGTACTAATTTCTTAAAGACTGTGTAAGAGGAAAATGTGACAACTAATATGGAACGAAGAGAGTATACCTTAACCCTTAGTAGGTGGAAGTTTATTTTCTTATGCCTTCTCCAATCTTAGTACTGATTTTTTTTCTTTCAACTTCTTAATATATATTTTTTCTGAACTTCAATTTTCAAATATTCTTTTTTTCTTTTTCATCTTTAACCAAATAAAACTCTCCTCCACTATTAAATATAAATGGCAGTGTCACATCAAGTCATTATCTATAACACTAGAAATAGATAAATATAACATCAATTTTAGGTTTGACGGTTCATTATCATCAACACTAATTCCATATAAATTCAGTATGTATTACAGGTTACTTCTGTCCAATGCCATAAGATGTAATAAATATACATGAAAATGAACTTCACTTATTTTTGCCTTTATTTAGTAGATTCTCTAAATACAAAGTACCTTCCAAAATATTAGCCAACAGAGAATTAAAATCCTTTGCCCCTCTTTGGCTCTTCTCATCTTCACTATAAATTGATTATTTGTAACTCATCATCTTCATCCCCCTCACTACTCTTTTAGCTAAGTGTTCTTTCTTCTTATTCCTGTGCTTTTCTCAATTCTAAGAGTTTGTCATTTCTTTATATTATTGGTTTTTAAGTTACATACACTGATATGAGTTGGGCTTAAAGAAAAGGCGAAAAATTTATATAGCCAACCAGGCAACCACAACTCGTTTGAGACTTAGGTGTAGGTTGTTGTTGTTAAGTTACATACATTAACTACGTAAATATTTTTTTATGCTATCGGTATAGTTTATTTGACAACGTAAATATTTACAAACAAGATTTGGTTTAGGATTCAAAGTGAGAAATTCTATTGACAGAAGAGAGAGAGTACAATCTGTCATCAGCAAAATGATATTGTTGTTTGTTGGAATGTACTCTCTCTGCTTCTGCCAATTGAAACTATAATGGATCCTCAACAAAGATTACACCTTTTCCTATTCATAATGAAAATAGAATATGGTGTTAAATGATTTGTTGCTAGAGATTTTCTGTAAATTATATGAACATCTACTATTTACACTACACAAAAAATGTTACAAAGTGTTTAAGAATGTGCCAGAATGCTAAATAAGACCAGTGTTGGAAGTTCATTTAGTTTCCAGGCTTCATGTTTGAGTTAATGAACAAAATGATAATATAATATATCGTTCAAACGCCATGGTTTGCTCAAAGTCCCATCAGGTACATACATAGCTGAGAAGACATCTGATCTGAGTAATGCAAGATTAAACGTTCCTCGGAGAAATTACTGAGTATTTCTGTACTCATTTTTGTTTTTCAAACCACTTCTGTTTGATCCTTCATTAGTTACACTGTACATATTTTTATTCAAAGGAAGAGAGATTTTCATGAACTTGATCTGTTTGCAACATAATTGCTGTTCTAATATTTCATACAAGTCTTGTACATCTTCTGTAACCAAAAATTATATTGGATGGCAATGACATATTTACTCTGTTGAACAATGATGAAATGAAAGTCATTACATTAATATAGAGATCAGTATTTCATTCTATTAGATGTAATGAAAAGGGAGGAGGCCTTAAACTCTCCAAATCACTGCATGAACACAAGCGAAAAGTCATCTAATTCCGATTTCAAGTTCTGGGTATGGAAAAGTGTTTGATAGGAAGCGCTTCTCTCGAATGGACCCCAAGTGGTGCGAATAAAAAAAAAGTCATCTAAACTACTAACGAGAAAGTCACTTTTATGTCCAGCATAATCTACTAGATAACACCAAACTCAAATTTGAAACATATGTTTCGTGTTTCTTAAATAAAAAATCTTAATCATCAATTTTTCACAATAACAAATCTAACAAACTCAATTGACACTCTTTTGATTTTTTTTCATATATGACTATGCGCTCAATTATATATGACTGAAAGTTGAAGCACGTGTTAAAAATGACTAAAATTTAGATATATGTATCTTAATATTAAAACAAAATTTAAGAAAAAGTACTATTTTTTCTTGAAATCTATCTAATAGTGGCTTTTCGTTATAAAAACAAAACATATAGGGTGTATTAATTAAGTGGGAGAACAAAAAGGACATACAATGTAATTTTTACAAAATATACCTATTGTGTACGTATTTGTTTGTTGGAAAAAATTTGGGGGTCTGAGCTTCCAACCCTAATCTCATCTGTTCACTCACTTCACCGAGACTGTGAGATAGAAAGTTTCGACAGACAAACAGAGTTCTGCACCGGTGCCACCGCCTCCGCCTCCGCCTCCGCCTGCCTGCGTCCCGTCTGTTTCCGCATGCTCCCGTCGCGTTTGAAATTGTTTCATTTGAATAGTAAACAGCTTTTGAAATAAATTTGGAAATTGAATTTAATTAGTGATGCTGTGGATGTTGTTATCTAAGCTGCCAAATGAACTGATTTAGCCATTTGAAACCCTCAAAGTTGGCTTACATTTTTGTATTTTTTATGTAAAATTAGGATACCTCTCTACTTATTTGTCAATTGTCAATGATGAAGAGGGTATGGAGAATCCATGATGCTTTCCAGAAGGAAGCAATTCTCCAAAAGTTCTCATCATGTTATACAATCGGACGAGGTTCAGCTAATACGTTGTGGATCCGAGGACTAGCAGGCAAGGCATCATCTTCTTCCCAACCCGCCGCCTGGCCACATGTATTTACTTTATTTGCAGACAGGTGGAGTCCTGCCGATTCGTTGGTCAACCAAGATATGAGAGAAAAAGTTTCACATTTAAAGGATGAATTGTTAGCATACAGTGGTGATGCTGAAAAGTTTGAGAAAATATTAGCAGGTAAAGGGGATTTGTTGTTTAGTAGGTATGCAGATGGTTCTGCGGTTGTTGAGCTCTTACAGCAGCTAAAATCTTCGCCCGGACTAGCGCTCCAGGTGATTCTCTTTCTCTATGCAACATACGATAGCATCCTCGTTATAACTGAACCGATTTTGTTTTGCAATGATTGAAGTGAATGTGATTATTCTTTTGTATGTTAGAAACTATATAAATCTCAATAGCCATCAATCTTTGAACAAAAATTATATCTTGAAACAAATATATGAATTGAGTTGTGGTCAGTGAGGACTTGTTGATTTTGCAAATAGAGGTGGATCCAGGATTTGAAATCTATGGGTTCAGTCTTTAAGATTCTTAGCATTTATCTGTTATGATTTTGAAGTTATGGATTCATATCTACATGGATGGATCTGCCCCTGCCTGCAAAGGTCAATTAAGTTGGGACTTCATACAGTTATTGCGTGAGTACAACTTTTATGATTAGATTATGTAAATTAGGCGGGGGGATAAAATGGAGCTGAGTTTTTGGATGAAAGACGAGTAGTTGTTCTTCTTTTGGTAATATCAAGCAATCCTTCTTTCAATTAATCAATAGTATTTTGGTGCCTTTCTACTAGCCACAGTTGACGAATTTTCTTGTATGCCTTTGCTGTATTACGTAATTTCTTCTCTATGCCTTTTACCTAAGAGATGATGTTAAGTCTATGATTACTGCCATTTTCCCTCATTGAGGAAGTAAACATAGTTTGACTATTTTCTATCAGGCTTTCGACTGGAGAAGAAGACAATTGGATTACCAGAATCCCATGACAGTTGAGGAGTATTCCAAGGTTATTGTTGTGGCTGGAAGGTTAAAGAATGTTGATCTTGCAGCCAAACTATTCAAGGAGGCTTCCAACAAGCGACTCAAGTCGACCACTTTATATAATGCCCTTATGACTGCATATATGATCAATGGCTTGGCTGTTAAGTGTCAATCAGTTTTTCGGGACTTGAAGAGGGAAGCAACATGTACTCCAACTATTGTAACATACAACATACTGATCTCTGTGTTTGGAAGATTAATGCTGATAGATCACATGGAGGCAACTTTACGGGAAATAAATGATTTGGGTATCTGCCCAAATGTTGGTACGTACAACTATTTAATTGCTGGGTATATCACAGCGTGGATGTGGGATGATGTGGAGAAGGCATATAGAATCATGAAGGCAGGAAGTATCAAACCGGATCTTACTACCCATTTATTGATGCTTCGAGGATATGCACATTCTGGTAAGTTGGATAATATGGAAGAAATCTATGAGCTTGTCAAAGGTCATGTTGATCGACATGGAATCCCATTAATTCGATCTATGATATGTGCTTATAGTAAAAGTTCTGATGTAAATAAAGTTCAAAAGATTGAGGAATTGATGGGGTTGATTCCTAAAGATGATTATAGGCCTTGGTTGAATGTCATATTAATATGTTTGTATGCAAAGGAGGATCTATTAGATGAGATGGAAACTTCAATAAATGAGGCATTTAAATGTAACACATCCGTCACAACGGTTGGTGTCATGCGTTGCATCATTTCAAGTTACTTCCGAAACAATGCAGTGGACAAACTTGCTAATTTTGTTAGCCGTGCAGAATGTGCTGGTTGGAAAATATGCAGGTCCCTTTACCACTGCAAGATGGTTATGTATTCATCACAAAAGCGACTTGTTGAAATGGAGAAAGTTCTTAGCGAGATGGATAAAGTGAATTTGGATTTCTCAAAGAAAACACTTTGGATATTACTTAAAGCCTACAGAACTTGGGGGGAAAAGAATAAACTTCATCAGGTCTTGGGTATGATGTGCAGGCATGGATATGGAATTCCTATAAATGGATGAAGTTGGCAGTTCATATTTCAATTTCCTTCCATCATAGTTCTATGACGGTTAACCCGATTGTAGTTTTGTTGGAATTTGGGATTTTGATGAAGCAGCAGATGACACTCTATTTTGTTCTTCTCCTTTGCTTGTTCCCTCTTGTTGCGCTGATAAATTACAGGCTAAAATCTCAAGTGATGAAAGCATTTCTATGATATAGAAGAGTTAATTCAAGCACGCACGAACAACATGTCTGCTTATTGCCAATATAATTCAAATTGAGGGTATTTTATACTTCTCATAGTACTTAACTATATACCATGTCTTTTAACGTGAAACTAATCTTCCATGTATCACTTCTCTATTTTACTTTATTTGTGGCTCTAAATCTTCTACAGCCTTTCCGGTTCATCGCCATCCAGCTTGTCTGGGTCTTAGCATCATCTATCCACTATTAAGTTTGTTTGTATGTTCTTTCTTCTGCTATCCAGTACCATTTATAATACAAGTCTGAATCTGGCAATAACTACTGCTCTCTGTTCTTGGTTGTTCTTTCTAGATTCTGTCTCTACACTCGCTTGGAGATTTATGTTGTTCCACTGCCTCTGATCGGTGAGTTTCACTGATATTCTATCACGTCTTTTTCCTGCCTGCTTTCTAAATTCAAATCTGGGTTTACGGTTTTGATCCAAGGAAAAAACAAGTAATAATATAGATGATTCTGTTTCATGAATTAAGTATCTTAATGGCCTTCCAGTGGTTGTTGTTTGATGCATTTATTCATATGAAACATCTGGAAGAGCTACACTCCTTGAGTTCCCATTTTGTCCTTCTTCATTGATGGAAATGCTAATTGGTGTTTCCTCTATTCTAGTGCTGGTATACAAATATCACTCTCTTTTTTTCTACAATAAATGTTGCTCCTTTTCTCAAATGACTCTGTTGCGGTAATTTAATAGTAATGAAGCGACTTACTATTACAATTGAAAAGAGTATATCTGGCCTTGTACAGGTCAAGTACCTTAAACTTTCCATGTGATTTTTTAACAGATTGGAGTCCATCTTTTCTCTATCATTAAACTTTGACAACTTTGTTTCACTTTCCATTGGAATATTCATTAGGTTGCAATCGAACATGTTGAACTTCAAAATCTCCTTTATATATCTTTCTTGAGATACGAAGATGCCTTTCTCCATTTGCTTCACTTATAGGCCGAAGTAATATGACATGAGACCTATGTCCATCATCTCGAACTCAAGAGACAGCTTTCTTGAAAGCTTCAAACAAACTTGGTTTATTAGTCCTAAGCTGCTCAGACTATTATGGTGCCCTACCCGTGTCGACATGACATGAATGTGGGTGTGAGATCTTTACCGGATCTGGTCAGTATCCAAACTCGCAGAGAAATTCGGGACAGATATAAACAAATGCTAAAGTGAAATTGAAATTGAAGAAAATGGAATATCTTTTACTTTTATCTCTGTTTGGGATTCTCCTCTTAATCAATATTCTCCTTAGAATACCTTGTAAGTTTTCCATATAATGTTTCATAATTTAGACATTTTTATAACTCTAGTTTTAGATATTTGAATTATTATCCATACCCTTAAATAATATAATTTAAATCATGAAGGATCTGACCTCTATATCCGCATCCCACACCAGAATCCGAGCAGTTTAGAGCTTACCAGATTTTCCCTTGTGATGTCGCATTGCTGATGTGTTGTTTGTAATAAGAAAGATGAGAGGTATAGTCTTCAAAATGTAGTTGATAGATTTACACCGACCTTAATCTACAGTGCAGTGGTTATATCATATATGTCACCTGAACAAGCAATGTCTTTAGCTTTGTGTTCTCCACTTTTTCGTCTTCATAATTGCTGCTTCAAAGTAAATATGAGTTTTTTTGTTTACTAGATTCACTGCATGTGTGTTGCACGTGTAAGCCTAGTTTTGAGATTCATATAATCGTCCAACTGTATCCATACTCGTGTTTAGAAAATTAGAGCACAATGATTCCAGATATACATATGCTGATAAAAGAAAGCTACATCTGGTTCAACGGCAAAAGATAATGATTGATAAGGAAGGAGGCTTGGTAGGGTTACTCCACCGTTAATTAAAAATCTCGAGTTTGAACTTGAGAATAAAGAAACTATTGACTAGCTTACACTACATTCTCTACGCAGCTCGAATATAAGTTTGTGGAGTCTGTATATTTTTCTTTATATACCAAATAATTTTAATAAACATGTATCCAACATTGAAAAATATATTATAAATTGCATAATAAGATGGCAAAGTAAACTTGTCTTCGTGCAAAGCAGAAATGATTAGGCAACTACCAACTCCAAGTCCTTTTGTGACTTTGAAATTCTCTTCTTTTTTTCTACAAAAAAATGATAAAAAGGATAGCTTTATTTTCATTATTCGGATCAAGAATGAAACGGTGACCAAGTCATGCTATTTACTACCGTTTGTGTCATTTTATTTGTCATATTTTATTTTTGATAATTAAAAAAGTAATTTAACTAAATTATTTATTGTATTTTTTTTTACTATATTAATCTCTTTTCTTATTTATCGAGTAAGGAAAAAATTAAAATTGTTATAAACATATTTGTATTATAGTGAATGTCTATTATGTGGAGTCCTTTTAGGGAATTGTTAGGAATCCTAATTGGGGATCAAGTTAAGTTTGCCCTATAAATAAAGGGATTTTCTTCATTGTAAATTAGATCCGTGAATCCCTATATATCATTCCAGAGTAATAATAAGTCTTCTCCCTATTCATAACAAAAATAATAAGTAATTATTTATATGTTAGATTTTTTAAAATGATAATTATTTTGGATCAATTATTTTTATTAAAACGTGAAAATTAAAATGGATAGGAATGAGTATAAGACACTAATTGTCTTATTTCCTCTTTCTTTTTTAATTTATTTGTCATTTAAAACTCAGGACACAAATTATCCAAAACAGGGAAAAAGTACTATTGGCATTGATTAGGATCACGTTTTAAATAACGACTTGCGTTCATATTATCCAACAAGATCCATTTCTTAAGGTTTTAATACTGCATAATTTGATCTAATTTAATTATCACATCGTAATCTTGTTTATCACCATTAAAATTGGTGTTGATTAATTAAATGATCACTTATCTATTAAAATCATGCCACTGAATTCCTTATTTTTTTCCTCCCTTGTAACCATTTTATTACAAAAAATATTACCCTCGATTTTGCGAATTTTTCGCACCAAAATTTTAATTTAACACTTGTATTAGTCCACGTGAAATTAATTAATTTCAAAAACGAAAGTAAATCCCGACCCGGCCAGAATGAATTTCGATGGTTTTTGGATTATATGTTTTTTTCAGACTAATGAAGTTCGCGTTGACTACTATTTCTGAATAAGATTGAAATATATGACTTTCTACATAATTTTCAACAATTACATGATATATCAAATCTAATTACTTTGGTTGTTGACTATTTGAATTTTCATCTTATTAATGAGAGTTCGATTTTTCATCTTATAATCTCCTTTCATTGCCCCCGTTTTATTTTATTTTTAAAAATATAACATTCTAAAGTCTATAGAGACTAAACATGACATTTCTTTTGTATTTGATGGGGAAAATCGAATAATTAAAGATGCCTAACACAACAATGCTAACCGTATCTGCTGTTTTTTAATAGCAAAAAAAATAAATTAAAAATTCGAAGGCTAATAATGTGAATGGAATAAAACACTAAAATAATGAATTAGCCAAATCTTCAAAAAGATATTGTGTAAAGTCTTAACACACTTTTTTTCCCTTGCAACCATTAGTAATTTAAAAAAGTTAGATCGGTGCTAGAGGCGGAGCTAGTAGGGGTTCGTGGGTTTGAACGAATTCACTAGCTTTTCTATAGATCCTATATTTATATTATTATTTTTTATATATATATGCATATTAACTTGTGAAACCCATAACAAAATTCATTGACAATTTAGTGGTAAGTAAGGGGTGGAAATGTTTTTCACACTAGTGTTGTGGGGTCAAATCGTCATAAAATTTAAAATCTCAAACTTCTAATCCTGACCCCGCCTCTGAATTTATTCGGTGCTTTAGCAAAATAACATAAATTAAATAAATCTAATTCTACTCTAATTTATTTTATAATATTAGCTCATTTTATTGCTATTAGGCAAACAAATTAAGAAAAATAAATTTCCAACATAGATTAGAATAATATATAAATTGCATGCCAACCAAGTGATAAATGGTCTTCATAAAGACTAGAAATTAAATGATTAGGCAACTTCCGAGAGACTAAAGTTCTAGACGCTTCCAAGTCCTTTGTCTGACTAGGAATTTTCTTCCTTTTCTTATTCTTCTCTGAACAACAAAAGGATGACTTTATTTTCATGTAAACAAAAATTTTAAAAATATTACTTCCCTTTCGAGTTATGCGAAAATATGAAGAGTTAAATATGAATTATTACGATATATGATATTTTTGTATATTTTTTAAAATGTATGTATGTATTGCCGCATAAATTGAAAATCAAGATAGTTTAGTCTTTTTAGAATAATTACCGTCGAACGTTCTAAATGATCTAGTTTACAAAATAGTTAATAAATATATTAATTTTATTTATTAAGTATAACATATACAATCAATATATAAAATTTTCTATATTTCACTCATATTAATCAATATTTCTCGCAGAACAGTACGTATTGATAAGTTTTTCTATTTTTTTTTGGGCTTATATATATATATATATAAGAGGTGTATAACCATTACCCTTTCCTTTCGGTGGGCGAGAGGAGAAGTGTTGTTTGCAAGCGAACCCAATAATGCCAGGAGGCGGATTCGGTACACTCTTTCCTCGGATAGAGACAGAGGAACTGGTCGAGAGAGATGAACCCGCACCACATTTTTTCGAATCGAAAGCCCCAACTAGAGATGGAATTCCAGAACCTAAACAACTCAGTTGAGAGCTCCGTGACTGGTTCAAGGATTAGTTGAAAGAACTACTTCTTCGAGCTGAGTGGGGTCGCGCCCCTTCCTTCTTCTAATAAGAGAGAACGAAAGACGCTAGGCACACTCTTATTTAAACCTTTCCAATCTCTCTTAGCTCCCGACCAAATTCCTATTATAGTTCTTATTCACAGGAAATGCTTCCTTTACTAGAGCCGGTAATGGAAATGCTGAAGTTTGAGCTTTTGTTTTCCTGTCTTCTATGCCTTGCCCACTCCACCTTATTTGCTGGAGGGAGGATACGATTGTCGAAGCTATATATATATATATATTTTATTTTATTTTTTCTGCCCAAGATGTGGGTCCCAAAAAAAGAGAGTAAAAACTACATAATTAGACATATTATACTATCATATATATCATTATTATTTGTAATTTTAAAATATTATGTTTTTTATCACTAATTAAGAGTTTTCTATGTATTTTTGCTATCAGATACACAAAAAATATGGAGAGAGGCGAGTGAGATTGGAAGGGAGGCGAGAAACATTCGTATGCATCCCAGATACATGCGAACCATACTATATGCACTAGATACATGCGAATCCACTTGGATACGGTGTATCTAGAATAAATTACACCTAAATTTGACCTCATGTATTTGAGATATATGTTTCTGAACGTATTTAAAGATGTCAAAATTTGATAAGATACATAATATTGCAAAGTAAAGTATATCTAAATAAATAGATCATAAATTAGTGAGATTTATGTAAGTTCCACCTAAATAAATGGAGTCAAATTGTATGGAGGGAAATTTATCTCCTAGTAATTAATTAACTTGTTAAATAGGAAAAAAGAAAGAAAAAGCAAAAAAGGTTAAAAGAGGAAACATATTCCTCATAGTCATTTATGGGGTTGATTCATCTTATATTAGTTTGTAGTAGGTTATTACGCTAGGGTGTGCGTATTTTGATAGATATCGAATATTGAAATTGAAATTTTGAAATTGCAGTTTTGATATTACAATATTTGTTATTATGATTTTTTTCTATTATAAAAATAGTATTTAGTATGGTATTGAATATCTATCAAGAAAATATCAAATATGGTATATAAAGTATTTAATTACATATACAATTTAGTATAGTACACTATTATTTTTTAATAAATATATTGGCCGAGCTAGTTCGATATAATCAAGAAATATCATGAAAATTCAAAATTACAATTCTTTATTATATTATTTAGTATTAGAATTTAGTTGAAATTGAACAAATTACTGAACTATACAATACCATATTATACCCACTCCTAGTTATAATTCCGTTGGTCAAATTTAATGTCGATAGCAATTATGTAAAGTTAACGCCATAGTTTTCCTTAGCCCCCAAAACTTAATTAACAATCCTTTAATTTATATTTCTAGCTGTCAATTACCCCAACATTTACAACCAATCTCAATAAATTCCTTTGGAGTACTAATTAATACTGCTTGTCAAGATTATGTGAATTACATTAGAAACTAATTAACCTGCATCCATAATCATAATTAGAAGCAAGAATGCCTAAAGAAATGGATCTTGTTGGATAATATGTACGTTAATTAATGGATCTTATGGATAATATGCACAAAAAAGAGATTATTTTCTTGTATTTTAATCTTTGTTCATAAAAGATATATATGGATCATTATTTAGAATATACTTTTTAGTTAGAGCCTGTTTGACATTGTTGTAGGAAGATCAAAAACACTTATTTTGAGAAAAATATAAGGTGTTGGCTAATTAGTAAAATTATTTTTAAATGAAAGTAGAAACATTTTTTCTGATATTGGAAGAAACTAAAAAAAATTGTTTCTTGAAAAAAAACCAGAAGCACAAGCAGATTTTTTTTTTTAATTTCAAGACCAAACTATTCCTGCCATATATACATATTTTTCAATATATCTATATTTATTTATTTTTGTGGTGAATTTTTTGTATTTAGTGATTTAATTTGTCGAATAGTTTTTAAATTTATTTCTATATATAATCTTAATTGAATTTTTTAATATGTATATTTTAATTTAATATAAATATAAATTTAATTAAAATATATGTAATAGTTATTTAAAATAATTTATCTCTATTAAATAATTTTAATATTAAGAATCTATTAATATCTGTCATTTTTTGTAATTTGACTCTCAGAAATACTTTTTAAAAAGATTAGTCAAACACAATCTGTTTATAAAAGTACTTTTCAAGTGAATTAGTCTAACACAATTTGGCCTTTTTTTTTCAAAAATACTTTTCTTAAAATCTATTTTTATAAAATACTTCTAAAAATAAACCGTTTTTAGCAGGAATGTCAAACAGGTACATTAACTTGGAGTTTGAAATTATCAATTTATCATGCCACTTTTAAAATTCATCTTTTCATATTGACATTATAAATATTAGACAAAACATTGTCTTATATTCAAATTTTTAGATGTAGTGTGAATGTTATATCGATCAAATTAAATTTTCATATCATTACAAAATTAATACTTCTTCTACTATTAGAGCAACAACAATATATTTAATATATATCATAACTTTGTATCTAGTCAATTACCACTATATATCTAAAATGGGTTTTGGGGAAGTACTATTTTTGAATTTTGAATTAAAACAAGATAACTACTTGAGTAGTTATAATATTAATTTGATGTTCATGAACATAATAACAAAGGAAGTGAAAAGAAGAAATTTAGGTAAGTTTGGTAGAGGTTTCCTATAGATCCTTTCCAAGCTTCCAAGTTTCCACCACAAGTCCCCTTGCCACCCAACAACAATCACACCAATCATGTGACTCCACTTAGCAAATTAAACAATTCCCTGCCTACCAAGACAAACAAATATCAAACCAATGGCATTGCAATTTTTTTTAAAAAAAATAAGACAAATAAATTAATATATATTAGCGACAATCAGCATTCTTTATAAATATCTCTGAAACTATATTAGATGTAAAGGTTTTAATTCCTTTTAATGTATATATTTATTATCACTAAAAGTTATTTTTATCGTAGGAACATTTCACATATTTTTTTTTAGATTAAGATCATAAGCATCAATTTTTTTCTTTTCTCAAACTCTATACTAAGTCAGTGGCTGAGCTAGGATTATGACTAATAGATTCAAAATTTGAAAAAATAAATATACGAACTAACCTAAGGAAATTCGACATCTACTATATGGAAGTTCAAATCTATAACCTAATCATAAGGTGGCTCTGCTACATACAAAGTTAAAATCAGACAAACAAATTAGATCGAAAAGAGTATAACACTAGGAAAAAAAATAAAGATTCTCTCAAAAAAATTCTCCTAGCAGTATGGAACAGGTCAAAGGGGGACAATGGAATAATAAAAAAATAGATAAATAATACATATGTAAAATGACTGTAATTGCCATTTTGATAATGACAGGCTGACAGGTTTCTTCTGAGAAACAGAGAGGCAATTGCAGTCTGCAAGAACCTAAAGCCGACCAACAATTAAAATCTCTGTGATTTGGTTGTCATCAATACCTGACCCCCACCCCCTCTTTCCTAGAACGGATTAACCCCTGGTATTTCCTTCCTATATCTAGAGAAAATCATCATTATATTGTTCCCCACTTCAAGAATCATCATCATCAATAAAAAGGTTTTTTTTTATTTTCAATTTTCAAGAAGATAATAATGGCTGGTACAAAAACAAATGATTTTCAAGATATGTTGCCAATGATGGCAAATAAGCTTGGTGGGGATGGTTTAATTAGAGAGCTGTGTAATGGGTTTAGGGTATTAATGGATAAGGAAAGAGGGGTTATAACTTTTGAGAGTTTGAAGAAGAATTCAGCACTTCTTGGGTTACAAAATTTGAGAGATGATGAGTTGATGAGTATGTTGAGAGAAGGTGATTTGAATGGAGATGGTCATCTTGATCAGATGGAGTTTTGTGTACTTATGTTTAGATTGAGTCCTCAATTGATGGAAGAATCTGAAGATTTGCTTGAAATTGCTCTGCAACATGAATTTAAAGCTAATTCAGCTTGTAACTCAATTTGAGACTGATAAAAGGGAAAATTATGTAACTTAGTTTTTTCTTTCTTTTGGGGTCTTGAATATTGACTTGTTTCACGTTGAAAATTGTAATAGCAAAGATGGAAACAAGAATTGGGAATTTGATTTCTTACACAAATATGCATATTCTTTGTAATTTCTATTTTTTGAATTTTCTTCTTCAGGATTCATTATATTTTTCTGCCTATTTTAGAAAAATTAAGAAGAATGCCAATGATTTTAATATTTTCGTTAGTGGCGGATCAAATTATGAGCTATACTTCATAATCAAGAAAGGGGGGTATGAGCCACGAGCACAACCTTCTACGTCTTAATAATAAAATTGATATTTTATAGGATTTGACGTTTGATTGTGAACTTTATTTTTTACATTTAAATTTGTATAATATAAAATTAAATTTCTTCACTGTAAATTGAGTGGAAAAGTGATAGTTTTCTCGTAATTGGCTGGGCATTCGGAAAATACACGAAATAAAAAGAATCATATGAATTGAACATAATTTTCAACAATTCACACCCATATATTTTTTTTCCTTTTGTTGGTAGCTTAATTTGTTGATTTATTGACCTTTGTTTTGGATGGAAGCGACTAAAAATATGCTTTGCTGGCTGCTCCTAATTAATTTTGTCAAGAAAAAAATATATTGGCTGACAATAGGATAATGGGCTGCTAACTGAATCAGATATGATCAGTGACATAGGTAAGTAAGCGATGCCAATATTTATAACAGAAAGTATAAAATTTTGTTCATGAATGTGCCAAGAGACTTCTTTTTTCAAGTAATATCATTTCGTTCAATATATCACTTTTTGTTATATATATATGTGTGTATTTATTGAAATTTGAAGTGAAATTATGTCTCTTTGTGAATATCAACTCTTTTCACAGTTACAAATTGATGAACTTGTAAATACTGAATTTCAGCATTCTGAACACATAAAAATACTAATTTATGTGTTCTCTAATTATTGAACTTAAAACGAAATATTTAAATACTACTAATTTAATGTGTGTTTCAAATATAATACTCTATTTAACGTCACAAAGTGGGCAGATTATGTTCAAACACAACTGTGCAGCTAGGGCTGTGAGCTTTCACAACTTTTTTCTACATCAACTAAAATAATAATATTGAGCAAAACGTATTAATCACGTGAATTTTTATTTAATCATGTGGTAATATAA
>JAJOOO010007876.1:0-24958 GCA_029582685.1 Solanum piurae | reverse complement strand
TATATATATATATATATATATATATATATATATATATCCGTCACATGAAATAAATTAAGCATAGTAATAAATGATTAAATTAATCAACGAATTAAATTATCAGAGATTTAATTTAATTTATTGGTATCAGTAATTCTAACATTGGGAGTTAAATAAGATTTAACGTTGGATTTTGAAATTAAACCGAGGAGTACAATTATAGATATTTTGTGGAATAATTTGTAATTTATTATGGTAGTATTAATTCACTCATTTTTGAATTGATACCATAATTGAAAGACTTTACTATTAAATTTGTGGTCCCTACTATACCAGATTAAATATATATATGTTGAAAAAATAAAATAGAGAATTCTAAAAGCAGTTAAAACTATTTTTTTTGCTGTACTTCTAGACATGTTTCAAAATTTGAAACGTGCAGAGTCTTTTTGCTGAGAGAAAGACTCCCTCACAATTCCAACTATCATTTGGAGAAATGTGGATAAAAGGAGCAGCCTCTCATAAATTGTTTTCGTCCGTTTTACACATCACAAAATATACTGCGCCCACTGATGCAAAATCTGGTGTTAGTAGAAGGCCGCAGACCTGAAGACTACTGTTCTCGACAATCTTTGTGAAATCTTCAACAGGTTAGTGAATCCTATTCACAATTTTTTATATATCATCTAGATTAATTGTAGGTTTTGTGATCCTGTGTATGCTTCCGCTGTCATATCTTCTATCAGAACTGACTAGTGGTGTGACATTTACATCTGGTTGCTTAAGATCAAGAGAGTTGAGCTGAACTTAAAAATAAAGAACAGTACTCTTTTTTTTTTTCTTTATAAAGATAATGGTCTTTTAATTTTTCTTCTTTAGTAAGTTTGATATGTTTTCTTGCCTTCTTTTTTTATTTATAATAATACGATCTAGTCCGACTTTTAAAGTAAATATAACTTAGTACTTATGTTGGTTTGAGTGGCTATGATATCGCATAAGTTTGATTTTTAATCAATATTTAGTTCTTTACTATAGATTTTAAATATTTCTATAGTGGTGTTACTTTATTTTGTTTCTTGATATAATTATTGATCTATATTATCTACTTTACTAGGTTTTGTGCACTAAATTAATTGTCCACCTTATTAGTATTATAATATGCATAGATGTTTAATAATTATATAATAGTATTAATTAAATACATATGTAAATTTTTTCTATAAAATATAAATAGAAAAAGGACAAATATACAAATACTTTTCATTATATTTTTAGGACACTAATATCCTTATCGTCTAATTTTTGCAGTGTATATATATTCTTTAGACTAATAAAGGAACACATATCTCGATCTTAAAGATCTATTCAAAAAATCTTTCAACTTTTATCCATAACTAAAAGACCTATCTGAATAATTTAAAACTCGGCCTATATAACTTAAGACACACACAAATTAGTCCAAAAGAGATGATTGTAATAAAAACCTTTCTTGAAGAAGTGAAGCATCCTGAGAAGAAACTTTATCACCTTTCGGTTGAGAGCCTTGCATTTGATTCAATTTGTTCTTGCTATGCTTTGACCTCTCTTGTTCATCACTAAAAAAATTCTTGTAACATATACCTCCTCCTTTCCTTTTTAGGTGATATGTTGCATTTTTTGATAGTCAATTTGATTAATTTTTCAAAGTTAAGTTAGATTATATTGATTCGATATTTTAAAATAAAATTTTAGATATTCAAAAACTATAAGGAAAGTACTATCAATTGCTTGCAACTTATTTCATATCTATATGATGAAAAAACACATCTTAAAATGTTAGTAGAAATTCATATGATTTGACTCTCAAAAAAATTTATGAAAACTAAAAAAGAACGGAAGGAGTACAAATCAAATTTGCTGCAAGTCTTTTTCATGATTTCGATTCAGCAGTTGCAATTAAACCTAAGAAATTCTCGGCAATTCCAAAACGACGACGTGCCAGTTTATGGCTCCGAATCAGTGCACCATGTTGTTTGGGTTATAAGTTAGGTGTGGGTCTTAAATTATGGAAAAAAATTAAATAAATTTTGAGTAAGATCGAGACATGTGTCTTTCCGTTAGTTCAAATGGTATATACACCTCAAAGTTAGATGATAAAGATATTAGTGTTCTAAAAGTATATGAAAAATATTTAAATATTATTTACAATAGTTTAAGAGTATATTTATCATTTTTTCGAAATTTAAATACATATTTATATGATTTTACTTTATTTAGAATGTGATATAATTGTAGAATTTGTTATTTTAATACTTTGAGTTGTGTGCTTTTTATGAACACATATAAATATCTGTGATTGTAATTATGTAATTATGGGTAAACATATGCACTTGATTTATTATAGATGTGTAGTAATAACTACTAGAGGTGTATGACCGTGTCAGCACGACCCAATTATATAAATAAAGTATATTTCAAATTTGTTAGTAAAAATTCGCTTCTAAATTGATAAGTAAATAATTTATGCATGTATTTAAATTTAGATGTCATTTTTCAAATTTTACGTGGTAAAATGAAAACATACAATATTGAAAAAACAACCTTATTTTACATATTAACTGTTTGATGTAAGCTTGGTAAGGAACAAGTTTTACAAGAGTCAAAGATCATAGAATACCTATTTATGTACATTCTATTAAGATACATTAACTTAAACGTCAATTGAGATATTATTGAGAATATCAATTAGTTAGTTAATTAACTGATTAGTTGATATGTCCACATCATCATCAGTTAGTTAGAGTTAGTTGATTGATTAGTTAGTTTGTTCATAATGTTAGTATTAGTTTACTTATTGAGCAAGTTGCAGTAAGTTAGATCTATATAAATAGAATGTACTCAGTTGTAATAGTTAGTTCAATTGATTCAATACAAGTCAAGCATTTTTTCTCATTTCTCTCAAACTCCTTCAATGGAGCTCTGTGGTTCTTCAGCATGTTAGCTGAATTTATTGTTCTTTGATCATCAGTTTCACATGGTATCAAAGCCTTGTTGCTCTTATTAGATCCGTCATTTTTTTTCCTGATCTCTGTTCTCCAGTAGCGTCATTTCGGTTCTCAATTGCAGCTGTTAAAAGATTCACCAGATCTCTGCAATTATGGTGGAAGTTACATATCACAGTACTTGTTCTATGCTTCGATGTAAGCAATCCTCTTTACATTCACCCATCTGATGGTCCTAGCTTGCCTCTTGTTCAGGTTGTATTTAATGGAATTGGTTATAGATCTTGGAGGAGAAGTGTAATGAGATCCCTCTCTGTGAAGAACAAGTTAGGTTCATTAATGGTGAGTGTAAGAGACCTGCACTCAATTCTTCTAAATATCGACAGTGGGAAAGATGTGATAATATGGTCATATCTTGGATCCTTAAGTCTCTTGGAAAAGAAATTGCTGATAGTGTAGAGTATGTTTGTGATGCCTTATAATTGTGGAAGGTGATACGCTCAAATTACACCTCCCTAAAGAAGCATAAGCGGTCGTCGTCAAATAAAGAACCCAACTTGTAGGTTGGGGTCGATCCCACGAGGAAAATGGTTTAGATTTAAACTTAACTAACAATTACTTCCGTTTAGTCAAATTATTTCCGAGACAAGTAATTAAAAGGGGGGTTTTGTGTAAGCAAATAACCGATTGTTGATTAAGTAACAAGTGAGCAAGATTCAAACTTTTGATTATCAATATGAGAAAGAAACTAGGGTGAAAGTGTTCCCCTTAAGCTCTTAACACAGTAATCCTAATAATAGTAATCATTTCCTAATGTTTTACATGCAAAGTTGGTAAGATAGGTATCCCTAGGTGATTGGTCCTCTAAATATGGAATTTCACTACGCACCTTGGTTCGGCTACGAGTCTATACTTTACTAACCCTTACCTTTACCTCAGATTAGACATCACATCAATGTATGACTTAGTTTTCACCCTCGCACCAATTGATATTAGCCTATTAGATAGCATCCACTAAATCTCTGTTGTTAAGTCTTGTATCATTAACTACCTCCTTGGTCCGGCAAGTAGCAATGAGGCGAGTTCTAACATTGACCACCGTTAAAAAGACTTCTAAGCGAAAGAATTAACAATACATGCATAAACACTATTCAAGAATTACTTAATTATTATTCATACGTTGTTAATTGATCAAGATTCCCACAACCCTAGTTGTGGATTTAGCTACTCATGCTTGAAAGAACACAATTCATATTTTGATAAAAAGAATTCATGAACTTAAGATTAGAAGAAACCTGAAATCTCCAATTGAATTTCAAAGTCAAAATCTTGTAAAACGAAATCTGAAAATGAAATTGCTAAAGTTACAAGTTAATTCCATAAAATACCAAGAACTAAAAGTAAACAATAATGTCTAATCCCCAAAAACGAGGTTCACATACCCTATTTATAGAAAAACATGTCCTAAACAAAAAGGAAACAAAATAAGGAAATAAACTTTTGGAAGGCGGCTTCAATCGACGACTCGACCTACGGTCCGTAGGTCCCTTCCGTGGCTCCACACTTAGCATTTTTCATCAGGTACTGGAGCTTCAACTCTCTGAATCCATAAACGGATGTGCAGGATGGCCCGTGGGTTGACCTACGATCCGTTAGTAGCTCCGTAGTTCCACACTTAGTTAGAATTCCCTGATGCTCCATCTACACTTGCCATCGACGGTCCGTGGGTAACTTTCGTAGGTGGCTTCTTCTACACAATTTCAGCTATCATCTCATTCAAACGGGTCCAAGCCTATTTCCTGCAAACATAACACACAAAACATTATTTCTAACACATAATAGCCCTAGACACACACAACTTCTAAATAAAATGTATCAAAATTACCGTAAACTTACGGTATATCAACACCCTCAACTTAAACTCGTTGTTTGTCCTCAAGCAATGCACTAAAACTCTACACGATACTTGTGTAGAAACAAACATTCAAACTCAAGCAATCATGTGGCTTACTAACTCAATTCCATCACAATGGTGCAAATTTTTTCATTTAGACTCAACAAGCTAATTCATGCGGATCAAGATATGACATAGATCGGCCAATAGACACCACAACATACACTTTTCACAATCACCAAGGTACCAACTCTCCAGCAATGTAACTAGTGCCCTTACTTCAAACGGAATTCTTTTTCTCACAATAGATATGAATTTTGAGTTTTAGGATTCATTTAATACTCACACTCAGAAGTGACTTCAAGTATAGTTAGTGCTCAATACCATAGGCTTGCCCTTATTTTCTCTGCATAGACTCTCCAAACTAGTCACTAGGATCACTATAGGACTTTCTTAGCTTGTAACGTAAGCTCAGGGTCAGGTGTGGTACAATTGGGTACTTTTTAGTGACTTTCTCCCTTCCTTGACATTACATTGCCTTTTTTTTTTACCTCTTTTCTCAACCTATTTTTGAGATCCTTTCATTTTACTTTCTTTCCCTTGACTCTTTTCAACACAGATGTGACTTTTGATTTTGCGGCTCTTATTTTTCACTTTCTTCTTTTTCTTTCACTTTATTTTTCTTTATTTCTTTCAACACTTTTTTGTATAATCTTTTTGCTTCTTTTGCACAGTCACATCTTTTTGTTTTCTGTTTCTCTCTTCAACACGCAACTCCTTTTCATACCCTTTTTTCTTCCAGTTTCCTTTTTCACAGCCACCCTCATGAGTTGAGGTGCACAATATCCGATATCGAACCTGGACCAAGATCAAGGTAAATTTTGAATTAGTCACCCTCAACTTAGGCTTTTGGCCTAAATCAAGGTGCACATGTCCAAGGAGGGACCGGGGCCAAACCAATCATTTTAGGGAAGGTGAGTTAGGTGAATTGAAAGAAGTGGTCTATCTTAGGCTCAAACATTTGGATCAAAGGGAACATTGATTTCATTTGGTTGGATCATTTTAGGCATTAGTGAACTTATCAAAACAAGGGCATATGATCATTTCCTAGCTTCTTGTCACAACCCAGGGGGGTACCCCCTAGATGTAACACAATGTACTTGACCCTGAATGGGTCTCATACAAGCCCTTAGAACATCATGACATAAGAACATAGGGAAAAATGTGGAAAATTTAAAACTTTTTCTACAATCGGAGTCTTTCAAATAATAAGAGAGAGTCTATGACACTATTTCTCAAACCATCTATAACACTGGAATTAAAACTCTTGAATACAATCTTAGGGACACGACCCTTACAAAAAAGTCTAAAACATAAAAGAAAGACATAAAGTACATATGGTCAAGTCCTCGAATACTATAAGGACTCACCAATCTTCTTCTTCTTGATCTACTAAGGTCCTAGCCACGAGGATGGAACCTAATATCTCCAAAGCCTACACTTATAGAAAATGTAGAAAGATGGGGTACTAGGTATGGAAGCCATGCACAAAAATCCTTAAAACATGAATAAAAAGGAACATTTTGTTTGAAACCATGCTATATGCCACTTTTGAACATCATCTTTGAAATAGTTGGAGAATGTAGTTCATAAGACAAACTATGCACAATTCATCATAACATAAAAGATATCATCATAATCACAAGCATAGTCTCCAACACAACATAATGCATACTCCAATCTTCACAAGACATAATTCACATGCATAGTTACATACCAAGATCATATCATCATAATAGAACTATCACATAAGCAATGCTAAGCCATACTTGTGCAATGCATAGATAGATCCCATAGTCCTATCTACACTAAGTATCACTTCTAGGCCACCATGATCATGCATAACATACCTTGACCTTATCCATGGCCAACACTCATAGACAAGGAGACATTCATATTAGTATCCTATAATAAGTAAAGCCACTCATAGCAACAATCCATACCATGCATACATAATTTCATAAATCTTCATAACATAAGGAACCCACATTATAACCCCTTTATAAGTCTACTTGTGCAATGTATAAGTGAAGTCCCATAACCCCACTCACACTAAGTAAAGCTCATTAAGAAGTCATAAATATATTTCATGTTCATAATTCATATAAAGCATACCTTTAACTCATAATCATCATATCATAAGAGAGGCATACCATGCCCACTCTCAAAGTCTACTTGTGCCATGTACGAATGACATCCCATAATACCACTCATACTAAGTAGGCCCTTTGAGGAACCATAGCACATAACTCACTTTCTTGTTCATGGAGGGAAAATAGCCTTAACCAACATAGACCATGTGAGCTACATAGAATCCGGTGTCGTGTAACCCCACACCGAAAGAAGGTGTCCTACTTGCCTAAGGTAGAACTAAATATATTAGCTTTTAGGTTGATCCACTAGCTAAAGACCTATGTGGGCAAATAGTTATGGGATAGGGAGATTGCTTCTAGAAAATCGACCTATTGTATTGGCGGAGGAGCTTCCATCTCATGAGAATAATTTAGAGAATCCGGCCTCTTGTATTGACAGGAGGGCCTCTACCTCACTTTTCCATATCCACTCGGTGCTAAGCATTATTTCCCAAAATTACTTGTTTTAGCCTTTGAATTGGATTTACATGTTTGAAGGAGTATTTCACCCTTTGTTCAACCCAACTCATAAAATAGCTCATTGATTCAAGTAGGTGAGAATGGACTTTCAACCTTAGAATCATCATTAGTATGTGAGTAAACTTTTCACACCGAGATCATGTGTTTTCATGAGAATGAACTTTCAATCAACACAATAGGATCATCATGGTCATGTACATTTCATGCATAACAATGTGTACAGGTGCATATGAGAACTATACTTTCAATTAACACCATTGATACATTATAATCATGTTTATGCATGGAATGTGTGTGATTGTCCTTGCAATGACACAACAACAACATTATCATCATAGACACTTCCCTCTCAAAGTGTTCATAATCATGTACATAATATCACAATCATGCATAATTCACATATATTGCATTCAAGGATCATAGACCATATAAATTAACACATCTAACATTTATCATAATGGACATGTATATAATCATAACTCAAATAGTTCATTCATTGCATGTATAAGCTCATATACTCATATTGTAGGTCATGTGGGTAAAGTCCTTCCACAATAGTACCTTATGCAGTTCAACATGCATAATAGCTTCATTCTTAAAGCCTCAACATTTATAGCTCATTCATACTAGCTATTACCCTTAGGGTCCTAGAAGTCATTTTCATTTTACAAGCTTTACTCTCAAGCATTACCTCACATGGTCATTATGTAAACCTAATTCTCAAGGTAAGCTAACTACATGCTTCATTATTGATCAATTGTAGTTATTTAGTATCATATAGAGTCAATCTTAATACTACTCTACCATGATCCGTCATATAAGCCCTAATCAAGTTCATTCATGTCTACAAGATTCACTTATAAGCAATTTACGATTAGGTGATCTACTCTAAGGCAATTCATCAAGAAGTTCATCAAATTTAGAAGTCATATCTAAATCCTCAATTTGCCTCTTTCATGACATAACCCTAGGACACATCAATTACATGTTAGAATATTAGGTTAATCAAGGATACATGTATATTCATACTAAAATCAAACAATTACATCATAATCAACTCACATTCAATCAATTGGACCAACTTGCAACAACATTCATAATGTAAAGAAGAATCATAGCTAGGATTGGGGAACTCATGGATTCTTGAAGAATTAAAGTTAGAATCATGTAAAATCAGTAATTCATCCATAAACAAACACAATTCAACCTTTAAAAGCAACTTTGAAAGGAATCCATGGGGTTGAGTTGAAACCCTAGCTATTTGAGTTTTCTAGAATTGAGATAAAAGCTTTTGTAGGGGCTCCTTGGGTGATGGCTACCCAAGGATGAAAACTCCCATACCTTAGGTGTAGAATCCAACCAAATTCGTATTGAAAATATCCCACCTTCAAGCTCTTCTTGATATCTTTCTTTGTTCTTCAATGGAGGTTCTAGAGAGAAGATTTTTGGAGGGGAAAGTATTTGGGTTTTGATTTGGGGTCTTGGGATATAATGAATTAATTAGGTATTTTTTGACTTAAAATACTTTATATATATGTATAAATACTATATTAAACAACCCCTACTTAAAACTAATTAAAAACAAATTACCTAAAATGTTCAAGCCTTGGCCGAACCTAGAGAACTTTTGCAGACCTTGACTCACGCCCACCACTCACGGGTCGTGAGTGGACCTACGGGTCATGTTTCTGGTCCGTAGGTCAGGTCTGGGGCTTGTTTTTGAGGGCCTAACCCACGACTCCCACCTACGGGGCGTGGGTCCATCTACTGGCTGTAGGTGGCCCCAAATTGACAGCTTTTTGTCAAATGGGGCAGCCTTGGGGTTAGGTTTTAGGGTCCCCCTCAAGGACCCTTGGTTGGTACTTGGGGGGTCGTACCTTGACGTTTAACCCCTATAACCCTCTTTATAAGCTCGGGAAGTAAATATACAACCTAAAACCCCACATCAAACTCTAAAACAAACTCGTTAGATTCTAGTTTCACCTACTAGATTTCTGGGTTGTTACACTTCTAGCCTAGATTATCTTAGCAGGACCAACGGGGCATGTCTAGATTGGCACAACACTGTCTAAATATTCAAACTTTTCTCACTCACACTTGGCACATTATTTTATTATATGATTATCAGATTACCCAGTTCAAGTTTCAGCTTAAGTCATGAGGTCAAATCGGTTCCTTATCATGTCATATTGAGATCCAGCACATTCAACTTATCAAGCCTAAAGATCTAGCACATTTCACACTTTTTATGGACATGGATCATTTTCTCATGTTTTTTTTATGCCATCATGCTTTCATTTTTATACTTAATCCTACACATACATTCCTAAACATGCCGGTTCAACAGAAAGTAAAAGAGTCTCTTGGGGGAAAAGAACACAGGCAAGAAAACCCCAAGAGAGGATTATGAGTTGGGTTACTCAGACTTCAACCTATCACTCATAATCCATTTACCCCACCCCCAACAAAATAAGGTGCAATTGTCCACAATGCACAGAAGATCAAATTAAAGGCTATGGTGAAGCAAACCTGTGGCGCATATGCACCGAAGACCTCTCAAGAAGCGGGTGGGTCCGGTTTCCCGGCAGCGGCGCCAAAATTTGATATGCTCAAATTACATTTCCCTAAAGAAGCATAAGCGGTCGTCGTCAAATAAAGAACCCAACTTGTAGGTTGGGGTCGATCCCATGAGGAAAATGGTTTAGACTTAAACTTAACTTACGATTACTTTCGTTTAGTCAAATTATTTCTGAGACAAATAATTAAAAGGGGGGAGGGGGAGTTTTTTGTAAGCAAATAATCGATTGTTGATTAAGTAACAAGTGAGCAGGATTCAAACTTTTGATTATCAATATGAGAAAGAAACTAAGGTGTAAGTGTTCCCCTTAAGCTCTTAACACGGTAATCCTAATAATAGTAATCATTTCCTAGTGTTTCACATTCAAAGTTGGTAAGATAAGTATCCCTAGGTGATTGGTCCTCCAAATAGGGAATTTCACTATGCACCTTGGTCCTCCTACAAGTGTATACTTTACTAACCCTTACCTTTACCTCATATCAGACATCACATCAATGTATGACTTAGTTTTCACCCTCGCACCAATTGACATTAGCCTATTAGATAGCATCCACTAAATCTCTGTTGTTAATTATTTTCTCATTAACTACCTCCTTGGTCCGGCAAATAGCAACGAGGTGTGTTCTAACGTTGGCCACCGTTAAAAAGACTTCTAAGGGAAAGAATTAATAATACATGCATAAACACTATTCTAGAATTACTTAATTATTATTCATACGTTGTTAATTGCTCATGGTTCCCACAACCCCAGTTGTGGATTTAGCTACTCATGCTTGAAAGAACACAATTCATATTTTGATAAAAAGAATTCATGAACTTACGATTAGAGTACAAGAAACCCGAAATCTCCAATTGAATTTCAAAGTCAAAATCTTGTAAAACGAAATCCGGAAATCAAATTACTAAAGTTGCAAGTTAATTCCACAAAATACCAAGAACTAAAAGTAAACAATAATGTCTAACCCAAAAAAATGAGGTTTACATACCCTATTTATAGAAAAACATGTCCGTGTCTAAAAGGTGTCCAGAAAATTTAAAAAGAAAGTCCTAATAATTGCTACGTGTGCAGGGACGAAAAGGCAAAATTTGTAAAAAATAAGTTGTTGCACCATCGACGGTCCGTTGGTCAATCCACGGATCGTGGATGGCATCCGTAGATCCCAGGTAAGTTTCTAAATTTTTCCAAGTGTTGGAGTGACCTACGGAACTCATCGATGGAACGTAGGTCGACCCATGGACCTTCGACGGGTCTCATGGGTCCAAGTTAGGATTTCTGTTGACCCAACCCGGACCCCTATTAAAATAAAATCCCTTCATTTTAAATCATTCCCCCCACTTCCCTCTTTCTCCCAACCGTTACAAACCGATTAAAATCCCAAATTTCACCCACTAACTCCCCCATGACCTCAATATAATCATCCCTTTCCATTTCTAATCCCTTCTACTCCTATTTCTTCCATTTTCTTTCCCAAAATCCCTCCATTTCGACCAAAGCTTTCAAGGTCCAGGTTCGGTGTCACCATTGGTCTAGGAGCATTTGCAATGTGATCACACACTCACCATCGTTGCTTACTTGTAAGGTAAATCGATTTCTCCCAAACTTTGAATATTTCATTGTTTCAAATTGAAATCACAACGATGAACTTGACCTTGGGTACTTCAAATACCTGCATAATTGGTTGAATCTAGTTTATATAATACTGTTGGAATGATGGTACGTGAGTGTGCAGAGAATTTAAATCAAATAAATGGGTTGATAGGTCTAGTTGGAAGTTTTGACTTAGGGTTGTTCAATGTTTATGTGTTGAATGTGAAAAATTGCATGATCACAACCATACAGATGATGAACTACCTATATTATGTTGAAATGCATGATTGGACTTAGTTTGATTAAGTAATTGTTGAAATTGTGGGTTGAATGAAAGTTGAAGTGTATTGCCTGGCACAACACTGATCAACGACATCCAACCACGGACCGTAGGTAGAGGTATGTTGAGCAGTGGCACACAAAAATTTGGTTAAGTCACGAACCATGGTGTGGATACAGTCCGTTGTTCCATCGACGGACCGTTCTACACATCCGTGGTTCCCACATCAGAGACTCAAATTTGGGTACCCTGACCTACGGAGGGGACCCACGGACCTTTGTTCCATCGACGGACCGTAGGTGCCCACTGGTCACAATTCCAGCTACTGCCTAATTTTTTTAAAAGTTTGTCTAATTCCAAAAGGTGTTCTAAAATTCTTTCATGGATCTTTTTTTGTTCTTTGGGTACTAACTAAGCCTCCACAGGTACCATGGCCCCAAAATAAGCTCTAACCTACGCAAGAGGAGGCAAGTCCAAATCAGCCTCCCCTTCCCGACGTATGATAGATGAGGATACTAATCATGAGGACATCTCGGAGACCACCAAAGACTCCCCTATTGCCCCGGACCACGAGGAACAGGGCTAGGTAGATACCAGTCTGAGGAGGGGGACTTATCTGCAGCAGAGTCGCAATTCGGCTCGGAGTTACATTTTGGCTCGAGTTCCAGCAGTGCTTCCGTATCTTCCTCTGAGTGCCTTTGTACCCAAGAGCTGAACCAGTTCCTAATGTCTCGGAGATGAACAGGTGGTGCGTTACGGGCCAGTACCAAATATATGAGAATAGGATGATGATGAATGAAAACCGAAAGATGTCCAGGACCATTACTGAGGAGTGCAGGGTACTGACATGGAGTCTCCATAATGTGCCCATTATTGAGGAACTATTTTGGAGGTACAAATATGAGTGGATAGCACGGAGCCCAGGAAAATACAACAAGGAGATGACCAGAGAGTTTTATGCCTCCTATGCCGCCACTGTCCATAATTTCACATCTAAACGGGCCAAGCCTGTAGCTCAGCCCCCACTTCAGGCTAACTTGGTGTGAAATTTCCTCGTGGACATCTAGAGGACTACTACCCGCTGGTTCATCTATGGTCCAGCCCACACTCTAGCGATCAATACAGCGCAGAGTATGATTACAGGATAGGCATTGTTCAGATCGGAGCATTTCAGAGGGATGTCGAGCAGAGAGAGACATTGTTGAGATGGATTGCCTGTCACGTATTTGAGGATAGAGATGAGACTGAGTAGGTGAGGAACATGAGACTGCCTATCAGAAAGGCAACCCTGAGCTTCGCTGTGAAGTTCTTTTCGTTTGTGGTTCATACTAGGTTGTCCCCTACACAGGCAGACAATGTTGTTACTTAGGACCGGGTTGTGATGATAGCAGCTATGATGGCAGGACTTGAGCTTGACTTCACCCAGATTTTGATCGTCGAGATTCATGAGAGGGCCTTCAGGATCACCACTATTATGCCATTCCCGTGTCTGATATTTCATCTCTGCATGGAGGTTGCAGTGTCTATTTGGCATTGTGACAGGTTGCTTGAGGCGACAAAGATTGTGAACATTAGCCTCATTCAGGATGATGCCAACATTGCTGCACCGCGGAGAGATCCCCAGATTGACCTACCTCCTTTGGGTGCTGACCTTGTAGATGATGTAGAGCGGATAGAGGTTGCTGATATTTCCGCCCCTCCTACTACCATAGAGGCCCATGCTCCCCCTTCTACTGCAACCAGCTAGGCTGCTAGCTCATCCCGAGCCACTCCCCCTTCAGGGTCCACTCTGGTTCCTCTTGCCCGAGTCCAGAAGTTAGAGATACATATGGCCACATTGCTGGAGCACATGAGGCCTTGGATGTTGCGTTTTGTTGAGGAGTCAGAGGCTAGGATGGAACAGATGATGGATAGAAAGATTTAGTTCGTTCATAAGCGCCTAGATGCATTTGAGTTTGCGAGTCTTAGAGAGGCCTGTCCCGCTATTGATATCACCACTTTCCAGACAGAGTTGGGTAGTCTTCATACATATGTTGCTGCTCTTCTATCCCTTTCAGAGATTGCACCAGAGGTTGTTCGTGCGGCAGAGGAGGATGAGGTGGTGATAACTGCTCTATTTGGTGAAACTATGCCACCACTCTGACCACACTTCCGATACTGAGGAGGCTCGACGATTAATGAAGAAGGAGCGCTAACAGTTCGAGGTGGCCTAGATGAAATCCATCATTGATGAGGATATGAGGCAACAGTGGTCTTGAGAGATAGATGTTGGCCCTTCTAGTTTGAGGAGCACTACTGATGGTGTTCCCATTGTTGGTGATGCACTACTGATGGCGTCCCTTGTGTTGATCCAACGGGTTATGGGAAATCGGACCCACTCATTTCTTGATGGGTCTTCGGCGCATTTGCGCCATAGGTTTCCTTCACCCTATGCTTTACTTTTTATTTTGTGCATTAAGGGAAATTGCACCTTATTTTGTTGGGGTTGGGGTAAATGGATTATGAGTGATAGGGTGAAGTCTGAATAACGCAACTCATAATCGTCTCTTGGGGTTTTCTTGCCTGCATTCTTTTCCCCCAAGGAAGTGTTTACTCTTATTTTGAACCGGCATGCTTAGGATTGCATGTGTAGAAGTAAGTAGAAGAATGAAAGCATGATGGCATAAAGAGCATAAAATTGATACATGTCCATTTTTTTTAAATGAGCTAGATCTATAGGCTGAATGAGTTGAATGTGTTGGATCTTCATATGACATGATAAGGAACCGGTATGATAGCATGACTTAAGCTAAAACTTGAACTGGATAATTCAATAATCCGATAATGAAACAATGTGTCAAGTGCGTGTGAGAAAAGTTTGAATGTTCATGCATTATGTGTCAATCTAGAACTTGCCTCGTTGGTCCTGCTAATATAATCTAGGCTAGAAGTTGTGAAATGATCATAGGCCCTTGTTCAAATAAGTCCACTCAAGCTTAAAAGTCAACCAAAAGAAATAAATTCTCCCTTTGATCCAAATGTTTGAGGCTATATTTTCTACAAAATCACAACTTAGGACCTCAAATTTTCAAATAGACTCAGAAACAGATACCAAAAACTCTTTGTCACGACCAAGACCATCGTGATTGGCACCCACACTAACCCTCCGGTGGGAGAATCATTAATACTAACTAATTAATATGAAACCAAGCATTTAAAGATACGGAAGCAGGTTTAAATGACTAAATACTAAAGTTCCCATAAACTATCAAAAGATCTAACAACGAATTGTGGAAATAAATGTCTAGAACCTGAAAATCAATGTACCAAAATATCAAAAGTTCAACCATAAGTCTAAACAAGAAGTGGTACAACCCCATACTAACATGCTAATAACTAACTAGAGAAGTCTAAGTCCGAAATGTGGACATAAACGAAAGGAGAACTCATGGAAGCACAGAAGAACTGGCTCACCCTTGAATTCGAAACGACGATCACTGATCTTCTAAGCGAGGTGTGTCAATAGCCGCTTGAAGATGCCCTGTACTCAACAAAGAAAGAGCAAGTGCAGTATCAGTACACAACCACAGTGTACTGGTAGGATCACGCGGCTATCCCGTTAAGTGCAACATACATAAGTCAATACAACATAATAATAACATGCATACACTAAACATATACAATATTAATTACGAAACAACGTACAACTTCACATTTCTCAAGATATACAGTTATGTCAAGTCAATGGTCCTTCATGGAACCCAAACCCAAACTGTTAGCATACCAAAACGTGGTACCCAAACCAATGATTATGCCGGAACGTGCAACCGATCCATGTTAGTGTGTTGGAACGCAACACCCGATCCATTCAACAAGCCACAATCACAATCACAAGTATATTCTCAAGACCATACAATCAAGTCATGATTCATGTCAATCATCATTCATCTATCTCATTTACAACTAGTGTGATCAATAATGCAACATTCACATACATACACGTATTAAAATGAAGCAAAAACGAACATACATTACACACATGAAATCAATCTCATCACCTACCTTGACACAAGCTTGAAATACCCTAGGAAACTTGATCCTTCCCTTTTCGGATTCATTCCGGTTGTTCTTAGTCTACAAATAATTAATTTAACACGGGAATCAGTAAACCATAACTAATTACCGAAATTACTAACAATTCTATCATCCCTAGATCATACCCATGATCCCCATACCCAGATTAGGGCTTTCTTCACCATAATTTCCAGATCAAAACCCTTCCCCATCGATAATAATCTATTAGATTACATTTTACGGATCGAAAAACAGATTCGGGGAGTTAAAATCTTATCTTTAGCCTCAAGAATGGTGAAAAATTGTCAAGAAAACCCCTGAGTTCGTTCCTTAGCTCTCAATTTCATAAGTTGCAGAATAAAGACATTTTGGTGTTTATTTCTGACTTAAATCGCGACTGTCCCGTTATGGCGGCCCCCAGCCCACCATAGCGTCCCCACCCTGGCGGGAATAATTCTGCCGCAGCAGCTTGCACGGAACCAGTGTGTCGTTTTAAGAATTCCAAACTCCCATTTCACAACACACCTTCAACCAACGACACTCAGAAACTACCCGTTCACGCTAAGATCAATTTCAGGAGTTCTACTCGCTTGAATTCAATTCCGTCAAGTCGTATGGGTTCCTTAATGTCTTAGATATTTACTAATGTGATCAAATTCATAATTAGATCACCCAATTATTACCAGATTTCCATGGACTTTAATGACTCTAATTTCGTCTAAATCTGGACTGGGTTGGGAAATTCCAAGTTACTACGAAAAAGTTTTCCGAACCAAAAATTTTCGCGTTGGATTTTCTATAACGATGGAACTCACTCGTTACAATAGATACCAATTTATCCATCACTCGTCCCCGAGTGACAAACTTAGGAAAATAGGGTAAGGAAGGAATGGAGTAGTACCTGAATCGACGAACAATTGGGGATACTTGTCTCGCATGTCCTTCTTGGTTTCCCAAGTAACTTTCTCAACTGGATGATGCTTCCATAGAACTTTCACTAACTTAATCTCCTTGGTCCTCAGCTTCCGGATATCACGATCAAGATCGGTTCCTCCTCATATTGGAGGTCTTTGTCTAACACAATTGAGTCCCACTTAATGATGTAATCCCTGTCTCCATGATATCTCTTCAACATGGACACATGAAATATCGGATGAACTCCTGATAGGTTAGGAGGTAAATCCAATCTATAAGCCACTGGCCCTACACATTCAAGAACCTCAAAGGGACCAATGTATCGCGGACTTAGGTTACCTTTCTTGCCAAATCTCATCAACCCTTTCATGGGTGATACCTTAAGAAGAACATTCTCATCGGTCTAAAATTTCATGTCTCTTACCTTATGATCCGCATACTTCTTTTGTCTACTCTGGGCGGCTAAAAGCTTAGCTTGAATACTCCTCACCTTATTTTGAGCATCCTTCACTAAATCAACCCTCAAAGGTTTCACATCTCCAGCCTCAAACCATCCTATGGGTGATCTACATCCCCTCCCATATAATGCCTCAAATGGTGCCATATCAATGCTGGAGTGATAACTATTGTTGTAGGAGAACTCACAATAATGTAACAACTTATCCCAATGTCCTCTAAAATCAATCACACATGCCCTCAACATGTCTTCTAACACTTGAATATTCCTCTCCGATTGCCCGTACATTTGTGGATGGAAGGCGGTACTAAAAGTGAGTTGTGTGCCCAATTCATCATGTAATTTCCGCCAAACTTGGAGGTGAACTGCGTACCACGGTCTGAGATGATAGAAAGGGTCACCCCATGCAACCTTACTATCTCCTTCACATAAACCTTAGCCAATTGTTCAGCATTATAATCTATTCTTACTAGAATAAAATGGGCTGACTTAGTCAATCTATCAACCACTACCCAAATAGAATCGAACTTCCCTATAGTCTTGGGAAGACCAACCACAAAATCCTTGGCTAGCCTCTCCCACTTCCATTCCTGAATTGGCATTCTTTGAAGCAAACCTGCAGGCCTTTGGTGCTCATAATTTACTTGTTGACAATTTTGACACTTAGCCACAAACTCCGCTATATCCTTCTTCATGCCCAACCACCAATAAATTCACTTCAAATCTCGATACATCTTGGTCACACCCAGATGAATGGAATATCGCGAACCATGTGATTCTATCAACAATTTCTGAATCAGTCATCAACTCGAGGAACATAAATTCTTTCTTTAAAATTGAGCACACCTTCCGCATCTAGAGTGGTCTCTTGTGCCTTACCAATCACAGTCTTCTTCTTGAGTACATTCAAATTTTCATCCTCGAATTGCTTGGCCTTGATCTCTTCCATAAACGTGGCCCTTACTTCAATGCTAGGTAACACCTCACCTTTTTCTGGGATGCCCAATTGCATGAATTTAGACTCCAAGGTCTGAATTTCCTTATCCAAAGGTCGTCTAGTTACACTCAAGTAAGCTAAACTACCCATACTTACCGTCTTTTGACTCAAAACGTCTGCCACTACATTAGCCTTACCCGAATGGTATTGAATGGTGACATCATAATCTTTAAGTAACTCCATCCACCTTCGTTGTCTCAAATTCATATCCTTTTGAGTGAACACATGCTGCAAACTACGATGATCAATAAACACCTCACACTTAACACGATAGAGGTAATGCTGCCAGATCTTAAGAGCAAACACTACCGCTGTCAACTCCAAATAATGTGTTGGATAATTCCTCTCATGCACCTTCAATTGATGCGAGGCATAAGCTATAACATTCTTATCCTGCATCAGCACATCACCCAAACCAGAATGTGAAGCATCACAATAAACAATAAAATCTTTACCTTCCACCGGTAGTGCTAGGATAGGTGTTGTGGTCAAGAGAGTCTTGAGCTTTTGAAAGCTATCCTCACATTTTTCAGTCCATGCAAATGGTATCTCCTTTGGTCAAATTTGTCAAGTGAGTGGCAATAGAAGCAAAGTTCTTCACAAATTGATGATAGTAGCTAGTGAGCCCCACAAAACTCCTAACTTTCATCACAGAGTTAGGCCGAACCCAATTCTTAACCGCCTCAATCTTTTGGGGATCTACCATTACCCCTTCTTTTGAAACTACATGCCCCAAAACTGCAACCGAAGTCAACCAATATTCACACTTAGAAAATTTAGCATACAACCTTTGTTTCCCAAGAACACCCAGAATAATACGAAGATGGTCGGCATGCTCTTCCTTACTTTTCGAATAGACCAAAATATAATCAATAAAGACTATGACGAATGAATCCAGAAATGGCTTGAACACCCCATTCATTAAACTCATAGAAGCGGGCGGATTAGTCAAACCAAAAAACATAACTAAAAACTCATAGTGCCCATAGCGGGTTCTAAATGCCGTCTTGGGCACATCCTCAGGCCTAATTTTTAACTGATGGTAGCCAGACCTTAGATCAATCTTGGAGAAAACTAATGCATCTTGCAATTGGTCAAAAAGATCATTTATTCGAGGCAAATGGTATTTGTTTTGAATAGTGACCCTATTCAATTGCCGATAATCTATACACATTCTCATACTACCATCATTTTTCTTAACAAACAAAACTGGATCACCCCATGGGAAAGCACTAGGACAAATAAACCATTTATCAAGAAGCTCTTGGATTTGAGCCTTAAGCTCTCTTAATTCCGCTGGGGCCATGCGATACGGAGGGATGAAAATGGGATGAGTACCAGGTTCTAAATCGATGCAAAAGTCTATATCTCTATCAAGAGGCATACCAGGCAAATCATTAGGAAACACTTCTCCAAATTCTGACACCACATGAATGGACTCAATAGATGGAGACTCAACCTCAACATCCCGAATATGAGCAAAATAAGACAAACAACCCTGCCCTACCAGTTTCCTAGCCCGAATGTAGGATATGATCTTAGCTTGCTTAGGCTTGTACACCCCTTCCCACTCTAACTTTTCCCTTCCTGGAATTTCTAGAGTTATAGATTTAGTGTTACAATTAAACACAACATAATAGGGGGACAACCAAGTCGTGCCTAAGATTATATCAAAGTCAGTCATATCCAAAATCACCAAATCTGAAAACCCATAAACAAAATAGGACAGGCATGATAGAAATGGGTCACTATGAAAGACTTTCCAACTTGGGTAGAAACATAGATGTGGGCATCAAGTATATCACAATTCATAGCAAATGCAGCTCCAAATCGCACGGACACATAAAAATAAGTAGTACCCAGATCAAATAACACAATTGCCATCCGGTCACAAACAAGAATTGTACATGTGATCACTGCGTCAGACGCCTCTACCTCATTCTTGCCCGAAAAGGCGTAACACTGAGCCCTATCATCATGACGGGCGACTTCCCTTCCTGGCTACACTGTACCTCTACCTGCATTACCATTTCCCCTACTTTTACGACCTTGCTGATTGCCTTCTCGCCCACCTTGTGGATGCCTTCGACCATTATTACCATTTCTCGCGGCTACCACTGCTCTAGTCTGCTGTTGCATGGAATCCATCATACGTGGGTGGGGACAATCTCTCCTCATATACCCAGGCTCTCCACAATTAAAGCAAGTACGATCAAAAGATGGCCTGCTACCAGTCGAAGGCGCGACTTCCTGGCTATCCTGAATCGAATTATGAGGTGGAGTTCCCGAGTAATTACCGGTAGAAGCAGGCATAGCGGGCTGTATTGGCCTGGCTGCAAGAGTTGGGCTCCCTGCCCCTTTGGAGTAAGAACCTTGAAAGTTACCTGAGTTTTTGGCCCTTTTAGCCAATGCCTTAGCTTGACCGTCTCGCCTCACCCCCTTCACTTTATTAACAAAGTCTGTTACCTCATTAAAGCTCCTCCTTGCAGAGGTCATATGAACAGATAATACCTGCACCTCAGAATTTAGTCCTTTAATAAATAAACGGATCCTCTCTTCCTTAGTAGTCACCAACTGCGTAGCATATCTAGACAAGGCATGAAACTTGGCCTCATAAGCAGCCAAAGACATACCACCTTGTTCCAAAGCCATGAACTCATCCTTCATACGGTGTCTCAAAGTCCTAGGCACATATTTCTCCAAGAACAGAGCATGAAATTGGGTCCAAGTAAGTGGAGGTAAAACTGAAGATCTGCATTCCATATAAGCTCTCCACCACTGCTTAGCGTCACCCTGAAGCTGAAAAGTCACAAACTCAACCCCATGCTGATGGACAATTCCTAACTTATGATGCCTCTCGTAGCAATCTAGGATGAACTCATAAGCATCCTCACTCTCTGAACCACTGAACACAAGCGATTTCAACTTTAAGAACTTAGTCAACAATTCATGCTCATTACCAGTCATAACAGGACCCAATAAAGGATGGAAGAAAGCATCATTACCTACATTCCCTCCCACCTTGGGGACAGTGATATCAATAGGAGGATTGGTGGGAGCTTGAGTTGCTTGAATAGAGGGAAGCACTCCAGGACCAACTAACCCCTTTAAGAATGACATGATCTGCTGAACTAACACTAGGTCTATGGGAGGAATACATGTTGTCTCAACCTGCACCTCTTCCTCTTGTCCAACATTCTCCTCATTAGCAACCTCTATGTTCTCTTCTACGTCTTCATGATGCGTAGGAGGGGCCTTATTTCTGGGAGCATTATCAACCGATGCTCCATTCCTAGTAGGCGCCACTCTTCCTCGGCCTCTACCCCTACCTCGACTGCGAACTCTCGTTGCAGATTCCTCAGTTGGAGCATTGACGGGAGCTACTGGCCTAACGCCGTTGAATCTAGTGTTAACCATATGCGGACAGAACAGTGAAGGAGGTTAGATACCAATTTAAATTGACAGATACCAATTGGAATCAAGTTATAGCACGAAAAGAGACAAGAGAAAACTGAGAGATTTCCTAAAGTCTAATAGCCTCTTGAAGAAAAGTATATACGTCTTCGTACCATTTCGCAAGACTCTACTAGACTCGTTTTGGTACATTGAGATCAATGAACCTAGGCTCTGATACCAACTTTGTCACGACCCAGACCATCGTGATTGGCACACACTAACCCTCTGGTGGGAGAACCATTAATACTAACTAATTAATACGAAACCAATCATTAAAGATACGGAAGCATATTTAAATGACTAAATACTGAAGTTCCCATAAACTATCAAAAGATCTAACAACGAATTGTGGAAATAAATGTCTAGAACCTGAAAATCAATGTACCAAAACATCAAAAGTTCAACCATAAGTCTAAACAAGAAAGGGTACAACCCCATACTAACATGCTAATAACTAACTACAGAAGTCTAAGTCCGAAATGTGGACATAAACAAAAGGAGAACTCATGGAAGCACAGAAGAACTGGCTCACCCTTGAATTCAAAATGACGACCACTGATCTTCTAAGCGAGGTGTGTCAATAGCCGCTTGAAGATGCCCTGTACTCAACAAAGAAAGAGCAAGTGCAGTATCAGTACACAACCAGAGTGTACTGGTAGGATCACGCGGCTATCCCGTTAAGTGCAACATACATAAGTCAATACAACAAAATAATAACATGCATACACCGAACATATACAATATTAATTATGAAACAATGTACAACTTCACATTTCTCAAGATATACAGTTATGTCAAGTCAATGGTCCTTTCATGGAACCCAAACCCAAATTGGTAGCATACCAGAACATGGTACTCGATCCAATAATTATGTCGGAACCTGGCAACCGATCCCATATTTATCTCAGAACGTGACAACCGATCCAAGTTAGTGTGTCGAAATGCAACACCCAATCCATTCAACAAGCCACAATCACAATCACAAGTATATTCTCAAAATCATACAATTAAGTCATGATTCATGGCATTCATTATTCATCTATCTCATTTACAACTAGTGTGATCAATAATTCAACATTCGCACACATACACATATTATAATGAAGAAAGAACAAACATACATCACACACATGAACTCACAATCATCACCTACCTCAAAACAAGCTTGAAATCCCCTAGGAAACTTGATTCTTCCCTTTCTGGATTCGTTCTGCTTGTTCTTGGTGTACAAACAATTAATTTAACACGGGAATCAATAAATAATAACTAATTACCCAAACTACTAACAATTTTATCATCCCTAGATCAGACCCATGATCTCCATACCTAGATTAGGGCTTTCTTCACCACAATTTCCAGATCAAAACCCTTAAAGAATGGTGGAAACTATCAATAAAACCCCTGGGTTCATTCCTTAGCTCTCAAGTTCGAAAGTTGCAGAATAAAGACGTTTTGGGGTTTATTTCTGACTTAAATCATGACTGTCTCGCCATGCCTCCCCCAGCCCACCACAACGGCTTGCACGAAACCAGTGAGTCGATTTAAGAATTCCAAACTCCCATTTCACAACACACATTCAACCAACGACACTAAGAAACTACATGTTCACGCTAAGATCAATTTCGGGAGTACTACTCGTCCGAATTCAATTTCGTAAAGTCGTACGGGTTTCTTAACGTCTTAGCTATCTACTCATATGATCAAATTCATAATTAGATCACCTAATTGTTACCAGAATTCCATGGACTTTAATGACTCTGATTTTGTCCAAATCTGGACTAGGTTGGGAAGTTCCAAGTTACTACGAAAAAGCTTTTCGACCCAAAAATTTTCCCCGTTGACTTTTCTATAACGACGGAACCCGGTCGTTACACTCTCAAAGACTAGATTCCATATTACGAAACTGATGGAAGCGACAAAATTTTATTCCGACACTTGAAACTCCAAAAGGCTCCAGAAACCACTTTCTTAATAATATAAGACTTTCAAATTCAAAACTTACAAAATTCTCAATTTTTAACTCAAAGTTGAAAACCAACTTTTCATACTCAATCATAAAAGACTCAGGGTCGATATCGGGAGGGACAAAATGATAAATTCATGAAAATTTACAACAATGACCGACCGGGTCATTACATATATAGTAAGTATCACTACTTCAATGGTTCATTTTCATTCCACAGTCAAGAGTTCGCTGTTTGAAAAGTTATGTGAAAATTTAATTAATTGCAATCACTAATAATTGTATATAGTCAACATTCACGGACTGTAGGTCAGACCACGGTCCGTGCTGGTGGTCCGTGGTTCACCACTGCAACCCCTCCCCAAACCAGCTCAGAAAAATTGGCTAAGTCTAGACCCACGGACAGACCCACGGTCCGTAGATCAGACCACTGTCTGTGGTCTGTGCCCATGGATCAAGACCTCCTTTACCTAGCCTCTGACATGAACTACGGTCAACCAGCATGGACCGTCGTTCGATCCACGGTCCGTAGGTCTGACCGTAGATGAGGGTCAATAGCCAGTTAGCTGAAAATTGTTGATGGGTCAACTTCAGATGGTCATAACTTTTAGCACAAAAATAATTATGAGTCCCATTACCTATTATATGATAGATAATTGAATCCTCTTTCCAACTCCACCGAGTTTGCTAAAATCCGACCTCCGAGTGAAAAGTTATGCTCGTTTTAGTGAAGCCCTGTCGGGCAGACTCGATCGACGACTCCAATCGACGAACCGTAGATTGATTGAAGGTCCGTAGGTCCAGTCCGTCGGTCACTCCGACAGCAATTAAGTCAGGAGTCTTTTGGTCTTTTCCTATTTTGTTTAAACCCTAAGATACGTCGTTTAAACCCTAAATCATGAGATTTTAGTCAGTTTAACACTAGAAACATAACTAGAACTTACCTAAGTCAAATCATTAATCAAACTTAGAAGAATTAGAACGCTAAGAGGAGAAAGAAGTCAAGAACCCTAGTTCAAGAACGCAGCAAGGTTCCATCAGTTCCATCCCCGAAATCGAAAGATTTCTCCGTGGAATTCTTCACCAGGTATGTGGGATTTCACTAGTGGGTTCCTTTCACCCATTAGGTCCCTAGAATTCAGTCA
>JAJOOO010007875.1:0-25393 GCA_029582685.1 Solanum piurae | reverse complement strand
AATGGTTCTGGTAATTTTGTAAAATATAATCTTCTTATTTCTTTTCCTTCTTCTGGTGTATATGTTCCTTTATAATAATATTCTCTAAATACACATGTATATTCATCTATATAACACATATTACAGATTGCTAATTTTAACATTAGATTTCTGTTTAATTGTTTTTCTTTATTCAGTTCTTCTGTTTCTGTAGTTGTACTACTAAATTCGTTTCTTATGGCGATTTCATATTTATTTAATATGTCTATTGACGTTGTTGCAATTTTTCCATCTATGCTTTTATTACTTCTTAATGTGTTTAGGCTTTCTTCTGTTAGGTTTTGTAACCATAATTTTACTGTTCCTATAAATGTTCTTTCTATGTATTCTGGTACTTCTGGCATACTTATTTTATTATCTATTAGTTGTTTTGAGATATATCCTATCCATAGTTGGATTGTTTTATTTATATCGGTTACGCAATCTAGGTCTAGGAAATTATTATTTTGTGTGGTTGTTGGAATCGGTGTCCATTTTTTATTTAATCTTTTATTCCATATAGTATTTTCTCTATCAGATTGTTCATAACTTACTGTATAATATGTTGGTTTTAATATTTTTGGATTTTTAACTCCTGATGTGCTAGGTTGCTCGTCTTTATTTTCTTTTTCAACATCTTCTGCATTTATTTCAATGTCTTTTTCTTCAATATTTGCTATCATTTTCGTATATATTTCACTTATATCTGAACCTTGTTCTAATTGGTCCTCTTCATTTATATCATCAATACTTATTTCTGGTTCTTCTTCAATTTGTAATTTTTCTTTGAATTTTTTTATTTCGGTTTTCATCTTGGTTTCAAGTTCCTTTTCTTTTTGTTTAATAGCATATAGTTCTTTTAGCGTAGCTAATTCTTTTTCTAAGGCAATTATCTTATCATTTTTCGTCTCTTCTATTTGTTGGATTTTTAGTTTTGTTTGTTGTTTTATTATTTTTATTTCATTTTGTCTATCTCTTTCATCATTTTCTCTTGCTATACGCACCATGGCTGTTAAACTATCTTCTAAGCGTAGTGATTCTTTTTCTAGCATCATACTTAAGTTTTCTCCTATTTTCTTATATCTCTTTCCTAGATTTGAAAATATTATTTTTATTTTTAATCCTTCTTGATTTTCGTATATTTTTTCGTCTATGGCAAATTATTCTTTATTCATATTAAATTATTTTTTAATTTATATTCAAATTTTTGTATTTCTATTTGTATTTTAAATATTATTTTTCTTTGTGCTAATAAGCTTTCTGGCATACGCCTGCATATAGGTTATAGTTAAATAATGTTTTTTTTGTGTTTCTAAAAATTATAATATATGTGTGCATATTCTTTTTAATAGAAAAAAAACCCATCAATATGTACCTACATGTTAGAAAGATTCTATTCATTTTTTGATGGAGTAGTACACAAATCTGTGCGATCTTATTTATCTTGAAATTTTTTCTTGAAGAAGAATGAAAATAATTAGATCTCTATAGTTTTTCTATTCATAAGAAATATTTGAAGAAGATGAATAGGAAGAAGTTTTTGTCGTAATAACATATAAGTAGGGAACATGACTTGTAATTTCCATTCTTTTGAGAAATATGAATCTTTTTCCTTGTGTTTTTTTATGCTAGAAGGTGTACAACTTTTATGTTTCCTATTTTTTTTGAAGAAAGTGCTCTGCACTACATGATAATTTTATTGAAAATGTGTGTGCCATTTTTGTAGTAGTACTACTTTATGGGAAAACGTGTAGTACCTTTTTTGGTTTATAACTTTATATATATATATATATATATATATATATATATATATATATCCATTCTAGTGGAAACATATACACTTTATTAAAAGTGTGATGTGTCCGTTTTTTTTTATTCAATTTTTTTTTTGGAGAACATGATTAGATCTTTATTTTTGATCTAGTACTACCTATTTGGATCTACTACTACTTAATTCACTATATTTTATGGGATAACATACACTAGCATTAAATTATTTTTGTATGGAAAAAGTAATGTGTCAAAAATGAGTCTACTGATATAATTTTTTTTTGGGGAGCGTAATTAATTTATGATATCAATACTTCTATTTTATTTTTGTGAAGCATTGCTTTTTTTCTAGCCATCTATGGTTATCTGTGAATTTGTTTTTTATATTGACCTAGAGTCATCACTTGGTTATGATTCAAATATATTTAATATAAATTGGTCTTAATAAATTCGTTTAGTCCTTAAATAATTGTTTCTTCTACAAGAAAAAGTGACATATGTTGTCACACAAAATGGTATAACCATTCTTATTGTTTCCTTATTCCTATTTCAGACATCGCCGAACAAGAACAAACTCGAATTACTCCAAGTGGGAGTTCCCAAAGTCGTACAAAGGGACTATGTAGAAGAGCACGTCACCGTCAGGCATGTTTTTGAGGACGTGAAATCGTACGGATTGGTATCCCAAAGGTGACACAAAATCTGTTAAGGAATGAAAGGGTCATTCGAAGGGAAAATAGAAGAAATTTAAAGAGTTTCAGTCTTTGAAGATGTCCCTTAATATTTTAGCACGTGATTTTATTCATTTTTTTAAAATAAAATGGCTGAACTGGTTGATCACAAGGAAATTTCCAATTGGAGAGCCTTAACTTATTTAACAGATGATCTCCGTGAACCTTGGGGTAGTAGATTGACTGATGTTTATCATGACATTTGGTCCAGTCAGCCTTTTATGGTATATATTTTTTCCTTGAAGACTTGTGGGAGAATTTTAGTCTTTAAAAAAAATTAGTAGTTTGTTATTACTTATTTGCTTTTCAATATATGAACTATGTAGTTTGTTTATTTTTTTAATATAAGTTATTAGACTTAAAAATCCTTGTTATTAAAGTTTTCAATATATTAGTATACACATTAAGAAGTTAGTTTCAAATTTTTGTTAAATATTTAGTTTGTAGATGATGATTGGATGCTTACGTGTCTTTTCGATTTTACACTAGATATGAAACCTTTATGAGAATTTATTTGCTTGAATGTGTATGTCACATGCATAATTGATTAAAAATTCTTGCCTGATTATAGCTCATAACCCACATGGAATCAAAAAGTATCATTGCTGACTTAAAAAAAGGTGAAAAACTTAACGGTGACAATTACAACATCTGGAGGCGTAAAATATGGTATGTACTGGAAGACAAAAATGCTCTGGAAGGTATAAACCATGTTTTGAATGTGCCAGAAGAGGGTAATTCTGCACAACACAGAAGGGATATTCAAGCTTCCAAAGTTTGGAAAAAAGCTAATTTTAATGCACGTGCATTAATAGTTAGTTCTGTGGTTGATGACCTCATACATGAATGTGAGGAATTCCCAACTGCTCATGCTATGTGGGTACATTTGCGAGGAATGTATAAGGGTACGTCTGTAAGCCCCCTCCGACAATTGACTATCAAATTTGACACTTACAAAATATGTCATGATTAGAATATCAAACAACACTTTAGGGTGATGTCAAACATGATAGTTCAACTCAAAAGTGCTGGCCATGTTCTTTCAGATGAGCAACAAGTTCAGGCAGGGATTCAGTGTCTTCTCAATAATTGGGAACAATTGAAGGTTAACTTGACCCATAATGATAGCATCAAAACTTTTTCTAATGTTGCACGCCATGTTGAACTTGAAGATAAGCACCTTGGTGCTGCTAAAGCTGCTTCTAATGCCTTTGTGGCCAAGTCAAGTGGTACAAAATATTTGGGCTTCAAGCGCAAGAAAAATTGGAAAAGAAATGGGAAAGACAAAGAGATCAGAGAAGGTCCCTCTAAGAAAAAGAAGAAGCCAAATTCCAAGAAAGGGAAGCGTTTTTTCAAAAAGAGTGACAAGAGAAAAATGAAGTGCTACAATTGCCAAATGTTGGGGCATTTAGCTCGTGAATATACTGAGCCGAAAAAGGTAGCATTTCTAAATGGATCTCGAAGTGCAACATATGTTTCTAGCACTTCTTTACTAACTAAATCTTATCTTATATGGATTGTAGACTCAGGATACACCGACCACATGAGTCGAGATCAAGAAGCATTTGTGGAGTTTCATCTAAATCAAGGTGGATCTATGTGGGAAATTATACGAAACTAGAAATCAAAGGGATAGGCCCTTGGAAAGTAGACTTGAGTGGTGGTCGTTCTTTGATGTTGCATGACGTCCTATATGCACCAGAGATTCGACGAAACGTAGTATCTGTGTCTGTTCTTTTAGACATTGGTTTTGATTTGTTTTTTTAGTCGTAATGGTGTTAGAATAACTCTAGATAATGTTTTATATGGTTTTGGACTTCGTTATGACAGTTTTAATGTATTAGATTGTAATCCTTCAACTTATGACAATTATGTTGACCATTGTGTAATGGCATATTATTCAAGTAACAATGATATTGATGTTCTTACATGGCATGCAAGATAAGGTCACATAGGGCAAGATCGAATGAATAGGTTGGCAAAAGAAGGACATTTAGGTTCTTTCACCAAGATTGATATGCCAACTTGTGAAAATTTTCTTGCTGATAAGATTATACGTAAACCATTTTGGAAGGCTAAAATAGCTGAGTTCCGGCTTTAATTAATTTACTTTGATATTTCTGGTCCAATGAATGTGAAGACAAGGTCTGGTGCTACATACGTCATTACATGTATTGATGATTTCATGCGCTTTGGTTTTGTCTATTTGATTTCTCATAAATCTAAAGCGCTTGAGTGCCTTAAAAGATATCTGAATGAAGTTGAAATTCAAATAGATAAAAGCATAGAAGCTTTAAGAACCAATCGAGGACGTGAATATTTGTCAATTTTTTTTGAAGAATTATGTACTGAAATGGGTATTATTAGACAGTGAACTACTCCTTATACATCTCAACAAAATGATGTAGCTGAAAGAAGGAATAGAACATTATTAGACATGACAAGATCAACGATGGTGCATCCAAATTTGTCTATCTCTTTCTGGGGAAATGCATTATTGGCTGCGGCTTACATAAATCAGTCCCTTCCACTCCTTATGAACTTTGGACTGGTCATAAAACAAACCTGAATGATCTACGACCTTGGGGTTGTGCTGCATATATTAAAGATCGTTTTGGTGAGTTTGGTAAACTAAGTCCAAAAGGAAAGAGATGTATCTTTATAAAATACTCAAAATGCTCCAAAGGGTATGTGTTCATTGATGAATTGGAGGATGGAAGTATTACTGAAATTGTATCACGAGATGTCTGATTTTTCAAAAATGATTTTCCCAAAAAGTGTGAAATAAATGAAGGTGAGCCTCTCTATGAAATGTTGAATTCAAAAGATCAGATAATGTCGTCAGACATACTATATAGATCAATTGATCAAGAAATGGTTTCTGATCCTAGTGGGAGTTTTGAATCCCAAAATACTATAGAGGAATCTAAACTTCAATTACGTAAGAATACAAGAAAAGGTGTACCTAAACGATCTTATGAGATTGAGGATTATGTTTTCTTGGTATCTCCTACAGAATTGGATGAACCTAATTCTGTGACTGAGGCTTTATCGACCCCTAAAAAAGATGAATGGTTAAAACGATGAAAGAAGAATTAAAGTCCATGAAAACCAACAATGTTTGGGATCTAGTTGACCTTCCTCACGGACGTAGAGCTATTGAGAATAAATGGATTCTCAAAGTTTAACGCAAATCGGATGGGTCAATAGAAAGACACAAAGCACGATTGGTGGCAAAAGGTTTTTCTCAAGAAGCCGTAATAGATTATTTGGAAACCTTTTCACCAGTTGTGAAGTTTACCTCTATACGATTACTTTTGGCTGTTGTTGCACGTTTAGATCTAGAATTACACCAAATGGATGTGAAGACCGCTTTTCTTAATGGAGAACTAAACATAGAAATCTACATGGAACAACCTGTAGGTTTCGTTGTTAAAGGCCAAGAAAACAAAGTTTGTAAATTGAAAAGATCAATTTATGGCCTAAAACAATCTTCAAGGCAGTGGTACCTAAGATTCCATAAAGAAGTGATTTCATTTGATTTCACCATGATCGATGAAGACCATTGCATCTATGTTAAAAAGTCAAAGAAAAGTTTGTAATTCTTTCTCTTTATGTGGATGATATTTTATGTCACGCCCCAAACTTGAGGGGTGCAACTGGCTCCTAATGCCAAAACTCAGGCCCGAGCCGACCTTGCTGAACCATTTGCTACTAGCGCATGGTAGCCACACGCAATCAAGAAAACAAACAAGTATATCTTGGCTTAAAACTAAGCCCTCTGCCGGCAAGGCCCCTGTCAACTGATCTATAAAAGAAACAACTACTCCCAGGAGATCATATAAATAAATAGCCAACTAGCACAAAATTCCTGATTGGGCCGTTGAGGCCAACATGATATCTATACCAAAACTGAAAGCAGGTATATATAAAGACAATACATCAAACAACTCACAAGGTTCAGCAAACCAACAAACAAGGCCAGTATGGCCATAACGTAGCTATACACCCCACACACTAGTCTGCAAGCCTCTAAGAGTAGTAAAGATTGGCGAGACAGGTCCCTAGCCTGCCAATAAAGAAGTATAAAACAAAAGGTGACAAACCTCCCAAATTTGGCAGCTATGGAGGAAAGGGGCTAGCCAATAGGATAGAAGTCAATCCTAATGGTAAGGAGGTCTACTGGGTCATCTGTTGGGACCTGCATGCATGAATGCAGCGCCACCAAGGCAATGGGGCGTCAATACAACATAATGTACAGAGTATGAAAGTCTATAGACAAGTGAGAAAGTATCATAATATACCAAAATCAATCACGTAAGGAATCAAATTTTTAGATAAGCATGCTAACCTGCTACTGAATCTAAAAATACCAAAATGATCAAACATCAACCTAACCAAGCCCCCATAAGCTCGGCAGGTACAAATAACATACCACCTACCTAGGCCCCCATAAGCCCAGAAAGTGCCAAATCAATCAACATACTCCTATCGGTAGCCCCTTATCTTTGTAAGAAGTCACATAGACCTTTTTGGCAATGATATAGCCCTGTAGGCAGCACATAACCCTATTAGGCAACATCATAGCTTTGTGGGCTGCACATAGCCCTCTTTTGCATCAACATAGCCCTGTAGGCAACACTTAGCCCTCTTTGGCGTCAAAAAAGCCTCGTAGGCAACACATAACACTCTTTTGCATCAATAAAGCCCCGTGGGAAACACATAGCCTTCTTTAGAAATAACATAGTCCTATTAGACAACAACATAGAGTCTATAGGCAGTTCATATCTCAACAACTAACCACAATAGCCCCAAGGGGGACAAGAAACAATTGAATAAGCTAAAGGTGAGCAATTTAGCTATAAACAATGTATATGAATAATCTCCAAGTCGTTCCTAATTTAGGGTCGTTCTTAACAGATTATGAGTCCCTAAAATGAGGGTTTATAACCACTCAATCAGCCAAGCACTCACAATTACATCTACAAGATCACCAACATTAACTACCTCTAAGGAAACATGTCGAACGAAGAGAATAGTCTTAACATACCTTTCCAATGAACACTCGAAAGACCATAGTTCCTTCACGAAATTTGTTCCTTATGTCCTAAGCTTCACAAACACTATATATACACAGCTGGTACGTACATATAAGCAGTTCATAATTAATCTTAAATCGACAATTTTCCGTATTGCCCCAACTTGTCGAAATGTCTGTAGAAATTCATAAAAACGATCATAAAAGAGTCCCGAGATGATTACCTTAGTTAACCAAGTTTAAACCTAGAAGAAACACCAATAAATAAAAATTTATATCTTCAAAAACCAGCTCCAAACACAGCTAATAGAAGGGAAAAACGATTGCCACATGTAGAGATCACATTTCTATGCACGGGGGCAACATTTAATGGTAGAACTCCATCATGAAAGAACTCCATAGGAAACCTCTCTTAAGCTTTATATCTGGTTTGAAAGTGAAAAGAAATGTTTTCATGGCTTAAAACATTGAGTAAGCCGACATACCACATTTTTTACCCAACCCAGATCTGACCAAGATTTTACCCCGGCTATTGGTAGTAAAACCCTTATAACGTTTTAATCCGATGTCAGTTGGATATGGGGTTTTGAGCGTTGCAAACTAGACTTGTAGGCCTTCTATTTAATGGGTGATAGGCATTCTAAATCTTTATACATTGGGATAAAACATCCAAGATATTTGACCCAAATTTCATTGAAATCTTTAAAAAGGAAATTACGATAACTTTTACCAACTTTTATTTTGCCACTTACCTAACTTCAAAACTTGAGATACAATCCTTGAACATTTAAAATCTGACATACCACATAATTCTTAATTTATTACCCACCCTCCTTGTCTTTCCACGAAGATACGAGTTAATTTAGATATTTTGAAAAGTCGGGGTGTTACATTTTATTAGCCGAAAATAATTTGGAGTATGTGAAAACTGTCAAGTAATGGCTTTCAAACTCATTTAACATGAAAGTTATGGGTGAAGAAGAATATTTATTGGGTGTTAAAATTCAAAGAGATCGTTCCAAAAAGTTGTTGAGTCTATCTCAAGAAACATACATAAATAAAATTTTGTAACGCTTTCGAATGAATAGTTGAAAACCTATGGATACTCCAATAGCAAGAGGTGAAACTTTAAGCCTTGAAATGTGTCCAAAGACTAAAAAAGAAAAGGAAGACATGTCTCGAGTTCCACATTCCAGTGGTATCGAGAGTCTGATGTACGCTATGATGTGTACTCGTCCAAAAATTTGTTATGTTGTAGGTATGGTAAGCATGTATCAATCTAATCCTGGAAGAGATCATTGGAAGGCAGTGAAGAGAATATTCCTATATCTAAAGGGAACTGTAGATTATTCACTATCCTATAGTGGATCTGATTTACTCTTAAAAGGTTATAGAGATGCTGATTGGGCTGGTGATTGGAATGCTAGAAAATCAACCTCTGATTATGCTTTCGTACCTAATGGTAGTGCTATTTCATGGAAAAGTAAGAAACAAACTTGCACAACTCTTTCAACCATGGAATCTGAATTACTGGCTTGTGCATCTACGGTACAAGAAGTTGTTTGGTTAAAGAAATTCTTTGATTATTTGAATATTGCAAAGTATTCTAAAGGTCCCATGATTTTATATCGTGACAGTCAAGCGGCTTTCGCATCCATGAAGGATCTTAAGTTTAACAACAAAACCAAACACATTGAAATCAAGTATAACTTTGTGAGAGACATAGTAGCAAGTGGAGAAATAAATTTACAATACATTTCTACTCGAGAAATGATAGCTGATCGTTTACAACGGCGATATCTAGAGACTTGTTTGAAAAACATGATATCGCTCTAGGTTTGTGTAGGATATCATTATATTTATGTATTGTAAAATGACATGATTATTATAAAATTCTGATCATTATAATATTATTGAATTTATGTTCATATCTTATATGCATGTGATAGTATAATTGATGAAGTGTGTCAAACAAGTTGCAAGATTGGCTCTCACACACGAGTAATCTCCTCTTACGTTGAAAACGTGAACAGATAAGTTTCACCACCGTGCTATAACTTGTTTTGTAAGCCAGATATGAGTCTCTCTAAGAAATTGTGGTTGAGGATCCATCAAGAGAGAAACTCAGATTAGACATCTAAAAATGTCTAGACCAAGATCTTTACAATGTTGAATGATTAAATGAAATAAGACACACGCACTAATATAAGGTGAGAACATTGTAGCACATGTTTCATACCATGTGTGCTAAGCGACTAATGGGTTAATGAAAAAATGAATCCCTGCTTCTTCATTGTGTGAGACCTTGAAAGTTACTTTAACTTTTATTGAAATACCCTTTGACCTTTGACTATTTTTTGAGGTTTCAGTCAGTGTTACTACTTTAGAATGTTACTAATAGCCATGAATGATTTTGCAATGCAGTGTATGTCTAGGAAAGTTGTTGATTTGAAACAGATAGATTCAAGTAGAAAGGAAAGACGATCAACTTAAAAATAATCTAATTTGTATACACAAACCGGCTATTACACTGACCATATATATGTAGACTGTAATTGTGTATATAAAGTTGAACACGAACGCGAGTTCACCTCTTTAAGAGGATGATGGATCAATTAAATAACTACTGAAGAAGTCTAGGGTATTATGAGTAATTGTATCATCATATTTATAGAGAATTATTTCCACATGTGATTGAATTCCTTTGTGTAGCTTGTAAACCTTATAGGTAAATCTCTTGATGCTCACAGGTCGCACAAACTATTTGTAGTATGAATTGGTTGTCTTGTTAATGTCGTACTGGCTTGGGTCTTGTTCACTATGTATGAACTGGGAGATGCTGGATTTTGTGGTTCATGGGTCACACATGTGAACCGACCCGACCTGAATCATTTTCGACTTGACACGACCCCTTTCGTTTTATGAAAAGAAAATCAGATTAGAGATAATCTGAATTAAATAAAAGGGGGATCAATTTTAAAACATAAAAGAGGGGGAACAATTATAATATTTTTTTCAAAAAATCTACTGTCCCATGTTTCTCTTTAAAAAGATGAAAGGTCTTCTTTTCAAAAGAGAGGTACGACAAACACTACAATAAAAGGAAAAATATAACAAAATCAAAGAATACATATCGTTTGTGAAATTCATCCTTTGTTTCCTAGTGATTCAAGTCGGACTTGGAGAAACTCTTTTCGATTAACATTCCGCTGGAGTTAAAAGGTTCATAACTTTATTCCTGTTACATAAATCTAACACCTCTCTCCTCTCCATACCAAGTCTCTGTCACGCCCAGAGACTACACCCTGGGCGGGACTGCCACACGAGAACCATTGCTGGCTCTAAGCGAATCCTTGGCCTGACTTAGTTACTCAACGGACGACTTAACTTAACATGATAAACCTAAACAAAACTTAGAATGTTATAAAGAAAACATTCAACTAGCCAATAAGGCAAACTCAAGTCTCAACATAAGATAATGAAATGAAAAGACTGAGGAACTAACATTTGACTGTCTATGAAGCCTCTAAACAACTGAGATGGAATTCGGGACAAGACCCATGACATCCTAATGAACTAATAATAATAATACTTCAAGCAATAAAAGAGGTCCTACAGAAAGCTAGGAGGCTCACCACAAAACTCTGAGTGGTCAACTGAATCAATGATGCGCTGGATGCAGATCGTGGTTACCTGTGTCTGCATCATAAGAAGATGCAGGCCAAATGGCATCAGTACATTGAATGTACGTGTATGCGAGGGGAATTCTAAAACAAGACATAAGTTTGAAGGGAACTGGAGAACTTACCTGGCTCAACTCAACTCAACATAACTGAACTCATTTCAATATAAAGCAGTTTAAAACAAGTGCAAGATAAACAAAAGCCATTTAAAACATGGGTGTCAATTATATATATATATGCAAAGATACAATATAATTCTTAAATGTATGTAAAAATACAAATAACTGTGTATATAAGAATACAATTACTTATGTGGGAGTTTCTATAACCGACAATCATCACTTAAGAGCTATTGTGATGATACAACATTTTTCTCATGATGCCAAGGCAGTCATATACCTTGCCGAGGGTATAGAACCTGAACTACTAAGTGGATCCACTAGTCTATGCTAAAAAGCACTAAAGGGATCATCTAAAAAGTCTGACCTATTTCTACCCATGATGGCTACATGATTTATGGGGTCTGTGAGTTGTCTGAACTCTCCCTCATATCAGTGCTCAATACTACTGCCAAAATATGATACTAGCTCTTATGTTTAAAAACATATTTCTTTCTGTGATTTGAGATAAATGCACAAAAACTTAGCTCAAAGGATACCTTGGAAATCAAAGTTTCCCTTCTTGCTTATTCGTAAAAGCGTTTACTCTTTACTGAAAACTAGCTCAAAAGCTCTTCGGAATTCAAGGTTTCCTTTCTTGTTTAAATGTAAAAACATTTTAAACTCTTTGGGAATACATAGTCCCCATATACTTCTTTGAAGAAATGAAAATCAATATTTACTCTTTACTCAACTTGAATTTTAAGTCTTATAACAAATTTAAAGGCATTTGCAAAAGACTTCTTGAAAGGACTCTAAGAACTTCCTAGACTTGGCTCTTAACTTTCCTTGAAATTGAATTTATGGATTCAAGGTTATGATTCATGTTTCTGGAGGATTTCAAGATGTTTAGAAGTCATTTAGAGTACTTATAATCAATAGGAACTGTTAGTACACTTTAAAAGGGCTTAAACGGGATAAACGATGAAAACTGGGTAGAGATCAACGATCCGAGCGCGTCCCTGGTGCGCTGTGCCAGCCCCAACTTACTGGGGCTCATTTCTGGGGTACTGCTGGCGTGCCTCCCCAGCCCATCTGGCGCAGATGGGGCGCACTGCACCAGACCCTCCCCAGGTGCGATCTGATTCAAAGCAACTCTAAAAAAAATTCTCGATATCTCTTTAGATTCAGGTACCCAAAACATATACACAATAATCTAACTCAAAGCAACTCTAATAATCCACATTAAACTCTCAAGAACTCCTCCATCTCATACCAAATTCTAGAACGAAACTTATTCATGAATACAACTCAAGAACATCAAATTCTCAATCTTTTTAGGATGAAAATTCGCTGAATTGAACATGTTTGGGGCGTGGGTGAACTAACCCAATGCTATGTGATATCACATACCTCGTAGGATTGAATCCTTGGCGAAATCCATAATCAAACTTGAACATTCTTGATGAATCTTTCCTTTTCTCCTTCTTTCTCCTCTTTTCTCCTTTTTCCAAGCCCTAGCGTAGATTTCCAATTTTCTAAACTGACCAAATTCTGATTTGACCCCAATTAAACTTCTAAAATTGGACCAACATAATTGGGTAAAGACTAAAATACCCTTCCAAAATCCGGTTTTAGACTTTCCTTATTTGAGCAGCCCAACTTCAAATGGTCATATCTAACTCATACAAACTCGGAATTGCGCAAACTCGATGGTATTGTGAAGATTATTCCAAGGTATTTACTACGATATCTGGAAACACACCTAACGCATCCTGATATAGGATTTATGGTAATTTGAAGTTTGAGAAAAAATCTAACTTAACATACTTAACCAATTTTCCATATTTTTATATTCTTTCCAAAAATGACTATTTCCACTTTTTAACTTCTTTTTAGTTATTTCTAGTTACGGGGTGTTACAATATCTCCCCCTTGGAAACATTCGTACTCGAATGAGATTACTCTTCGTAGGCTAAGGGCGTAACATCAAATATGCAGTTTAAACACCCAACAAGTAAAGCAAACACAACATGCTAACTTATAAATTCAAGAGTACTAAGAAGAGAATTAGTACCTTAATTTGGAACTTCTCCGGACTCAAAGAAATGTGGATACCTCTTCTTCATATCTTCCTTAGCTTCCCAAGTAGCTTCCTCAACAAATTGGTTCCTCCAAAGGACTTTAACTGATGCTAATTCCTTAGTCCTCAACTTGCGAACTTGGCGAGCAAGATTCTGGACCGGAATCTCTTCATAAGATAAACTACCTTAATCCCAATATCTTCAGTTGGTATGATCAAAGAAGGATCGCCCATGCACTTCTTCAACATGGAGATGTGAAAAACTAGATGAACTGCGGCTAACTCTTTTGGTAGCTCCAACTCATAAGCTACATTACCTACCCTTTTCGATATTCTATAAGGGCCAATATATAGGGGACTAAGCTTTCCCTTCTTACCAAATCTCATAACACCCTTCATGGGTGAAACTTTCAAGTATACCCAATCATCTATTTCAAACTCTAGCTCCCTTATCCTAACATTGGTGTAGGATTTCTGACGACTCTGTGCCATTTTCAACTTCTCATGAATCACTTTCACCTTCTCCATAGCTTGATGAACTAAATCTGGTCCTATCAACCATGCTTCACGAACCCTATACCATTCAATAGGAGATTTGCATCTTCTCCCATACAGAGCTTCATAAGGAGCCATTTGGATGCTAGAGTGGTAACTATTGTTGTAAAAAAATTCAATAAGAGGTAGGTTATCATCCCAATTACCTTTAAAATCAATCACACAAGACCTCAACATATCCTCTAAGGTCTCAATGATGTGTTCTCCTTGCCCATTTGTCTGATGATGAAAGGCAGTACTTAAGTTCACCTTTGAACCCAAGCCTTTTTGGAATGACATCCAAAACTGTGCAGTAAATTGCACACCTCTGAAATAATGGAGACCGGAACCCCATGAAATCTTACCACTCTTGAAGATACAACTTAGCATAATCTTCTGCTGAATGGGTAGTATTTATCGGCAAAAAGTAGGCTGATTTTGTAATTCTATTGACAATCACCCAAATAGAATCATGTTGCCTATGAGACCTTGGTAATTGTGTGATGAAATCCATACTAATCATCTCCCACTTCCATTCTGGAAGTTCTATATTCTTCATACTACTGCACCAATAAACTTTTCTCAAATCGCGATACATCTTTGTGGAACCCAAATGGATGGAATATATGGACCTATGAGCTTCCTCCATGATCCTCTCTTAGAGTTCATCCACCCTTGGTACACACAATCTAACTTGATACCTTAATACGCTATCTCCTACTTGTTCAAAAGCCAATACTTTTTGCTTATGAACATTTACCTTCAATTCAAGCAAAATTGGGTCTTGATCCTGCTTCTCTTTTACTTCTGACACTAATGATGATTCAACCCCATTTATCACCACTATTCCTCCTTCTATGGAATCCATTAGTCGGACTCCTAAGCGTTCAAGTCTGTGCACATCATTTGGTAGTTCTTTCTTATCTTCCTCAAAGTGGGATGTACTACCCATGGACAACCTGCTCAAGGCATCAGCAACAACATTAGCCTTACCTGGGTGGTAAAAAATACTCATGTCATAATCCTTGAGTAATTCTAACCACCTTCTCTGTCTGAGATTTAGCTCTTTCTGAGTAAACACATATTGGAGCCTCTTGTGATCGGTGAACACATCCACATGAACACCGTAAAGATAATGGCGCCATATTTGCAAAGAAAATACCGCGGTAGCCAACTCTAGATCATGGGTTGGGTAATTCTTCTCATGAACTTTCAACTATCTAGAGGCGTAAGCTATAACTTTGTCATTCTACATCAACACACAACCCAAACCAAATCTAGACACATCACAATAGACAACAAAGCCTTGCGTACCTTCTGGTAAGGTTAACCATGGGGCATTAGTCAACCCCTTTTTCAATTCCTGAAAGCTTTTCTCACAAGCTTCAGACCATTGAAACTTCACTGTCTTTTGAGTCAACTTGGTCAAAGGAAACGAAATAGATGAGAACCCCTCTATGAACCTTCTATAATAGCCAACCAAGCCCAAGAAACTCCTAATATCAGTTGGAGATGTGGGCATAGGCCAATTCTACACTGCCTCTATTTTCAGAGTATCAACTTGAGTTCCTTCTCCAGACAGAATGTGGTCTAAGAATGCCACAGACTTAAGCCAAAACTCATACTTAGAGAACTTGTCATACAACTCTCTATCTTTTAGAGTCTGGAGAACTATTCTAAGATGACTAGTATGATCTTCTTTATTCCTTCAATAGATTAGTTTGCTATCAATGAAAATGATAACAACCATATCTAAATAAGGTTTGAAAACTCTATTCATAAGGTCCATGAATGCTGCAGGCGCATTGGTCAAACCAAAGGAGATGACCAGGAACTCATAATGACCATAACGGGTCCTGAAAGTTTTCTTGGGAATATCATATTCCTTTACTCTTAACTGATCGTAGCCATATATGATGTCAATCTTAGAGAAATAGGTGGCACCCTGAAGTTTGTGAAAAAGATCATCAATCCTTGGGAGAGGATATTTGTTCTTGATGGTAACCTTATTCAACTGATGGTAATCTATACACATCCTAAGGGAACCATCTTTATTTCTCACAAATAAGACCGGAGTGCCCTAAGGTGAGACACTTGGTCGAATAAAACCCTTATCAAAGAGATCTTTCAACTGCTCTTTAAGCTCTTTCAACTCTGCTAGTGCCATTCTATATGGAGATATAGATATGTGATGAGTATCTGGAAGAATGTCTATACAGAAGTCTATTTCTCTCTCAGGAGGGATTCCAGGAAGATCATCAGGTAAGACTTCTAGAAATTCTTTTACTATTGGAACTGACTGAATATGAGGTATCTCAACACTAGGGTAATTAACTCAGACCAAGTGACAGACACACCCCTTAGAAACTAACTTCCTTGACTTAAGGTAAACAACAAAAGGTCCCTTTGGCACTGCTGAACTACTTTTCCACTCTAAGACTGGCTCATTTGGAAACTGAAACTTGACAACTCGAGTTCTATAACAAACTGAGGCATAACAGGCATGAAGCCAGTCCATACCAAGAATGACATCAATATCTACCATGTATAACTCAACTAAATTAGACATGATACTCTTGTTATTGAAGAAAATGGGACAATCATGATAGACTCTCTCTTCTAGAATAGACTCACCAACAAGTGTAGAAACAGTGAAGGGCTTACAAAGTTGCTCAGGAAGAATATCAAAATTCATCGCAAAAACATACGGAGTTACAAAGGGTAAACTCACTCCTGGATCTAGCAAAGCATAACCAGTAAAGTTAAAGACTTGGATCATACCAGTAACAAAATCTGGCGGATCTTCTTGTTCTTGGCGACTATTGATAACATATAAGCGGTTTGTTCCTCCACCAGTACCGGAAGTAGGCTTTCTAGGTGCAACTCTATTTGGTGGAGCAATTGAAGAAGACATGACTCTATTTCCCCTATTACCATTGCCCTACTTATTATTTGGACATTCTCGCATGAAATGACCATTTTGGCCACAGTTAAAACAACCAGTGGAGCCCTCACGATAAGTACCTTAGTGGTTCCTACCACACTTAGCGCATACAGAAGGCTTACTAACCCCTTGAGCCATACTACCCTGAGACTAGGCAGGTTTGGCTCTGAAATTCTGACTATTCTACTCACTTTTGTTCTTAGATGTAAGTGCACTAGCAGATGATGGAGCAGGTCCCTTCGGTTTCTGTTGGAAGGATGACCGATTGGCATTACTCTTCTGCTTCCTGGACTCATTTCCTATCTTAGCTCTCTTGTTCTTAAACTCTTCTCTATCCCATAGTTTTTGTTCCTCAACCTGCCGCACATAGACCATCAATCTTGCAATATCCATGGCACCTATTAGCATTGCAGCCTTACCTTCCTTACTCGACATACGAGACAGTCCAGCAACAAATAAACTCATTCTACTCCTCATTTTTGCAACCATCTCAGAAGCATAACGGGATAGTTGGGTGAACCTCAGATTATACTTATGAACGCTCAATGAATCCTAATTATGTGTGAGGAACTCTCGTACCTTAGCCATCTTTCAGTTCTCGTTGAAAGAAACACCCCAAGAATGCCTTCTCCAAACAATCCCAACTCACAGGTGGTTCTCCCTCAACTCCACCCTCCTTCCACTAGTCAAACCAAGTCCTAGCAACATTCTTCAGTTGATATGCATATAGTTCTACTCGCTTAGCATCGGCAACATTCATAACCTCAAATACCTTCTTCAGTTCCTCAACAAAGCTCTCTGAATCCTCAGTAGTGCTTCAACTAGTGAAAGTTCAAGGATTCATCCTCAAGAACTCTCGGACCCTCGAAGTATCAGTTACTTCCTGTCTATCTCCTCTTTGTTACCCATCTTGGTTGGTCATAATTTGGCTCAACATCCGGATAGCCTCACGGAACTCAGCATTGGTAGCTTCTCCTTGGGGTTGCACTTCAGGTGCATTAGCTACCCTTTTCTCCTCAACATTAGGCCTAGCAGGACGACCTTTAACGCATGAAATGAGTATGAAAGAAATGAAAGAATTTCATAAATATTGTAGCATCCTAATTATAGATGTGGCGTGCTTCACACCGATATCTAGGACTCCACAGACACAGATTCATAGACTCCCTAGGACTCTTGAACTTTGTGCTTTGATACCAAGTTTGTCACGCCGCAAGCCTACACCCTGGGCGGGACTGGCACTCGAGAACCATTGTTGGCCCTTAGAAAACCCTTGGCCTGTCTTACTTACTCAGTGGAAGACTTAACTTACCAGGATTAGCCCAAACAAAACTTAGAATATTATAAAGAAAACATTCAACTAGACAATAAGGCAAACTCAAGTCTCAACATAAGATAATGAAATGAAAAGACTGAGGAACTAACATTTGACTGTCTATGAAGCCTCTAAACAACTGAGATGGAATTCGGGACAAGACCCATGACATCCTAATGAACTAATAATAATACTAAAAGTAATAAAAAGGGGTCCTCCGAAAAGAAATGAGTCTCACCACAAGACTCTGAGTGCTCAATTGGATCAACGATGCGCTGGATGCTGATCTTGGTTATCTGTGTCTGCATCATAAGAAGATGCAGGCCAAATGTCATCAGTACATTGAATGTACGATTATGCGAGGGGAATTCTAAAACAAGACATAAGTTTGAAGGGAACTGAAGAACTTACCTCGCTCAACTCAACTCAACATAACTGAACTCATTTCAATATAAGGCAGTTTAAAACAAGTGCAATATAAAGAAAAGTTGTTTAAAACATGGGTGTCAATTTTGTATGTCTGGAAAGATACAATAAAACTCTGAAATTTATGTAAACAAATAACTGTTTATATAAGAAAAAAATTACTTATGTGGGGGTTTCTCTAACCGACAATAATCACTTAAGAGTTATTGTGATGATACATCGTTTTGCCTCACGCTGCCAGTGCCGTCCTATACCTTGCCGAGGGTATAAAACCTGAACTACTTGTGGATCCACTAGTCTATGCTAAAAAACACTAAAGGAATCATCCAAACGGTATAACCATTTTCTACCCATGATGGCTAGATGGTTTATGGGGGCTGTGAGTTGTCTGAACTCTCCCCATATCGGTGTTCAATAATACTCCAAAAATATGATACTAGATCTTAAGTTTAAAAACATACTTCTTTCTGTGATTTGAGATAATTTCTCAAAAACTTAGCTCAAAGGCTACCTTGGAAATCAAAGTTTCCACTCTTGCTTATTTGTGAAAGCGTTTATTCTTTACTAAAAACTAACTCAAAGGATCTTTGGAATTAAAGGTTCCCTTTTCTCGTTTAAATGTGAAAACATTTTAAACTCTTTGAGAATACATAGTCCTCATATACTTCTTTGAAGAAATGAACTTCAATATTTACTCTTTACTCAACTTGAAGTTTAAGTCTTAAAAGAAAATTAAAAGCATTTGCAAAAGATTTATTGAAGAGACTATAAGAACTTCCTAGACTTGTCTCTTAACTTTTGTTGAAATTAAATTTATGGATTCAAGGTTATGATTCATGTTTTTGGATGATTTCTAGATGTTTAGAAGTCTTTTAGAGTAGTTAGAATCAATATGAAGTGTTAGTACACTTTAGAAGGACTTAAATGGGCCAAACAATGAAATATAGGTGGAGATCGACGATCCAGGCGCGTCCTTGGTGCGCCGCGCCAGCCCCAACTTATTGTGGATCATTTCTGGCGTACTGCAAGCGTGCTGCCCTAGCCCCTCTGGCACAGAAGGGGCGCGCCGCGCCCGACCCTCCCAGTTGCGATCATACGAATTTTTCAACTCATTTGTATTCTCAATATCTCTTTAGATTCAGGTACCCAAATCATATACACAAGAATCTCACTCAAAGTAACTCTAATAATCAACATTAAACTCTCAAGAACTCCTCCATCTCATCCCAAATTCAAGAACGAAACTTATTGAAGAATACAATTCAAGAACATCAAATTCTAAATCTTTTTAGGACAAAAATATGTTGAATTAAACATATTTGGTGTATAGGTGAACTAACCCAACGCTATGTGATCTAACATACCTCATAGGATTGAATTCTTGGAAAAATTAACAATTAAACTTGAATGTTCTTGACGAATCTTGCCTTTTCTCCATCTTTCGCCTCTTTTCTCCTTTCTCCAAGCCCTAGCGTAGATTTCCAATTTTCTAAACTGACCAAATTCTGATTTGACCCCAATTAATCTCTTATAAATGGATCAAAATTATTGGGTAAGAAAAAGACTAAAACACCCTTCCAAAATCTAGTTTTAGATTTTCCTTATTTGAGAAGCCCAACTTCAAATGGTCATTTCTCACTTATACGAACTCAGAATCGTGCAGAGTCAGCGGCGTTGGAAAGATTATTCCAGGATCTTTCCTACAATACTTGAAAGCACACCTAACTCATCTTGAGATAGGAGTTATGGTCATTTGAAGTAGACCAAAAATCCAACTTAACATACTTAACAATTTTCCATATTTTTATTTTCTTTCCAAAAATGACTATTTCCACTTTTTAACTTCTTTTTAGTTCTGTCTAGTTACGGGGTGTTACAATTCCTCTCTTGCCTCTTTTTTGTAAGTCTCTCTCACTTTATACAAACACTAATTATACAAATACAAATGTATAATTTTAGTATGTGTTTGTATAAAGCGAGAGAGCCTATATATATATATATATATCTCCTCCCTATACACTTATGATTATATAATTACAAATCTCTCCTTACACAATTTTCTTCTGTCTATCTCTCTCTCGTTTTATACAAACACACATTATAAAAACACAAATATATAATTTATGTTTGTATAAAGTGAGATAGAGAGTGATATACAAATACAAATATTTAAACTCGATTCAATTGTATGCAACTATACAAATTGTATGCAGATATACAAATTCAATCATTGATACATATACATACTAGTTACATATATACAATTATCTAACTAATCTACATATATAATTCACTTGTCTCCACTTTATGCCCTCTCTCGCTCGCCTCTCTCCTTCCTCTCTCAATCTTGATTGCCTCTCTCCTCCCTCTCCCATTTTCGCTTGCCTCTCTCCTCCCTCTGACATGTATTTACGAATCTTAATTAACAAACTATAGATATGAAGCATAATTAAGTTATTTTGAGTGGCTATATGTGAAAATTCTCCTATTTAATTTAACTTAGAGAAAATGCCCAAAATAGTCTCTTATCTTTGATTAAGATTTAAATCCATTCTTGAGTTTTCACATAGATCAATAATAATCCTTATGTTTGCAATATTTTCACACTTTTGCTCCTCCACCAAACTTTTGCCTACTTGTAAACATTGATTTTATCCACAATTTTATGGAAGAATGTTCAATCGCCTTTTTATATATTTAGTAAAAATAATAAGTGAGAAAAGGTGAGAAGAAAAACAACTTGGTTAACACCATATTGTCACTACAATGTACATTAACACCACTTTGATATATCTTATCTAATCAATTTGAAATGAAAAGAAACATAGCTTTCTTAATGGCATTACGACTTGATGACCCCTTATCAATATCTTTCTTCCACCTTCCATGTATGAGTAATGAAGAAGTATAGAACACTTAAACTTGATAACGGTTTTTTTTAATCATAATCTAGCTCATGTTGTGTGATGGACACACTAATTCCTGAGTGTTGTTATACAGATAGTGACAAATGAAATTTATAAAGGTGTTGCAATCCAAACAAGGAGATATTATCCATTGCAACATTTTTTAAACCAGAAAGGGACTATTATTTAAGTCCAGTATTGAGCCTTGTCACTCTTGAAAATTTGGTAAAATTCAAGCAAATTTGTTCTGTTGCTGATTACTTCAAGGGATATATTCAGCCATCAACTTGTAGGAAAATCATACCTTGATACAATGATATTAAATATTAAGGACCAAGAGAATACATGATTAATGTATTAACACTTTGAATGATTGCATAATTTTAATTAATTTGTTAACACTAATAAAATTGTTGTTAAAGGTTGTAATATTCCAATGTTACTCTAATAAATCTTTAATTTGTTGTTTCGTCTTTATAAAATTTTAAAAAAGAAGAAGCAAGTTTAATTTAAGCTATAGCCACTAATGCATAATTTCTAAACATGTGTTGGTGAATGGAATATTGGTCTTGCGAAGAGAGGAACAAATGTATAATAATCACACAATAAAATAAAATAGAAAAGGTCCTGGCCACCCGTGAATCTCGAGTGCAATTTTATAAGTTGTACAATCATACTCTTATTGCATTGACCATGTTATCAATATTTACATCAGTGTTCATTTAAGCATGTTGTCTTCATGATTAGTACTTGGTCATTGCCTCTAACTCAGTTTTCAGTTATACTTCAGTACGCCCTATTTTCATGCCCAATCTATATTGTCAGTATTATATTGCTCTGTTTATATCGTTCAGCTTAGTATCTATATCATGCATGATCAATACATTCATAGTACTGACACATAGTTTGCGTTACATCATTTTATGATATAGGTTCAGGCGCTTCACATCCAGATCATGCTTAGTACGATTTCCAGCCCATACTCAATAACTTCAGTGGTGAGTCCTCTTGATTCGTGGGCATTTCTTTATGTTATGTTTAGTTAGCTTACTTTCGGTATTTTAGTATTTTTTTGAGTTTGCTAGGGACTTGTCCCAGAAGCTCGTCAGTAGTAGAGGATTTCAGACATGGAGTTAGTGTTAAGTGTTTTGGGGGGTTTTCCCCAGATATTCAGTTATATATTTTCATTTTGAGTCTATTAGTTTTGATTCATTTATTAGTTATGCTCCGCTTATCTTAATTTTTTTATTTAGTATGCTTGTGATATGCTAGACTCAGGGTTAGCTTGGGGTCACTTGTGATCCTAGGTATTTTTATACGTCTAGGGGTAGCCTCGGGGAGTGACAAATACACTCCATTATACATAACCAAGATTTATGAGTTCCCTTGTTGAGATTTGATCCACCACCATATCGGGGGGAGTATCATAATTTACTACTATGTTTGTCATACCATAAGTTCATGACACATACATGTATTGTCTACTTGTTTCCATAAGATCTAATAGATTTATCCATAGGATTAGACCATCATTGCAACACCTCAGAAATCTGACTCAGACTAAACAACAGAAAAAGATGAACCATAGAGTGGTTCACGGGTCGTGAAAAGGACCACGACCTGTCACCCTTATCGTGGTTCACACCCATCCAGAAGTGGTGGACCACGGAGCCCTCCACGGGTCGTGGTTCCCCACATAGGCTGCAGGGTGGCTCGTCAACAATAACCAGCAGACCCCCTAGCCCAAGTGAAGAACCACAGTGGCCATCATGGTTTGTGGTTTTCACACGGTCCGTGAAGTGGCCTGTGGTTAGGACGTCCAGGAACCAGTAATCACTAGCATTGAACCACAACCCACTTGATGGGCTGTGGTCTCTTTGATGGTCCGTTAGTGGCCTCGTGGAGCCTTCGTCACCTTTTAAGTTAGGTTCATTTTGGTCTTTTACCCCTATGCATTCGACATTTAAACTACGTTGTTTTACTCAGTTTAACCCTAATAATCTAGTCAAAACCAACGTAAAACCTTTATTCTCCAAAAGTCATCGAAATTAAAGCAAAAAGAACATAAAAGTCGACCAGCCCTCTCAAGAAGACGCAATAGGTTTTCTTCAAGTTTCACCTCCGAAACAAAGGATTTCCCGAGTGGACCTTCAGGCTTAATTTTGGGAAACTATAAATTGGATTTTCAAAGTAAATTTGAGGACTTCTATGCCAAATATTGGAGCTCTCTCCCAAATATTATAGTTCCCATTCTAGACTTAGAGGTTTCTCTGAAATTTTGAGTTCAAATTGTATAATTTTGGAGGATTTGGAAAGTGGGTTTGTGAATTTCATTCTCGGAAGTCATTGTATAGTATTGAAGTCTCTTACCCATACCATGGATAATGCATTGGGTAACTATTTCTCTATTTTTATGATGTGTGGCTAAAACTCCAATTCTTGGGGGTGGGTGATGACTCTGAGATTTGGACTCTTTTAGGGCTTTATTTGGACAGATTTAGTATCCTTAAATGCTTATTTTGTGCCAATAACTGATGTAAAACCCTTGATTTCCAGGTATTTGAATTCAGGAACAAAGCATGCACACTAATTTGCAAAAAATAACGAAGCGAGCTGAAGGAACGAAGAAATGAAGGAATGGTGATCGCCAAGTCCCTTTCCCGAGTCGCTGAATGGACACCATCTCGCCTAAAGTTCAATGTGCCAAGCCCTGACGGAGAAAACCAAGTTGGCCAGATAAAGGAGTAGTAGGCGTGTCACCGAGTTGTTCCACGATGCTGTGTTGGATCACTCAAAGATACAGAACTTGAGGATGTTGAAAGCCAACGCAAAAAGGTGATGGAACTGACCAAAAGGGCGGATAACCGAGCTGATCGGTGAGCCCGACTTACTGCGCCATGGCCCTTTGCAACATATTTATGGCGACTATAAATATGTTTTTGAACATTTAGTTTAGTATCTTTTAATCTTTTAATGATTAAATTTTATACGAAACATTAATGAGAGTAACTTTTGAGTTTGAACTCTGAGTATTGACACTAAGTTTTCCCTAAACTTTGGAGAATTGAAGTTTTTCACTTTCGAGAAATTAGAAGTGGCCGTTTGAGATTCTTCAAATTGGAGCATTGTAAGGATACAATTAATTTTACCTAGTTGATGGAAACACAATTTGGTAACGATTCATATCTTTTTATGATGTCTAGCTAAAACCCCAATTCTTGGGGTGTGAATATATGATTATGAGCTGATTTAGTTTATGGGTATTGCTAATTGTTAGTTTAAATGTTGTTTAGAAGTGAATTTAATCAGTAATTGTTGTTTAATTTAAAGAATTGTACTTGAAAATGTAGTTCTACCTTCATGTTTTTGCCTTGCTCAAGAGAGAGGATTTAAAACCAAGATTGTTAATTAATGGTCAGTGGTTATTGGGTTGATATGGGTTCAGCTCGAGAGAGTGAATCCTAAAAGCAGACCCGCATATTCAGCTCGAGAGAGTGAATAGACTAAGGTGTAGGCTGGTGTTATTTCCTTGCCTGTTGGTGTTCGAGAGAAACCAACTTGATTCAAAATATATTGTTCGAGAGAAAATTTATTCCCTCTATGGCTAAACTTACTCACTAACATTCAGCTATTTTCTAACAGTTGCAATAACCCGTTTGTCTATATTAGCCTATAATCGATTCACATCCCAAAAAAACGTCTCATTATTGTTATACCTTAATATTTGATGTTGTTGTAATTGATAATTCCCAACCAGGGGGGGGGGGGGGGGGGGGGGGGGGGGGGGGGGGGGGGGGGGGGGGGGGGGGGGGGGGGGGGGGGGGGGGGGGGGGGGGGGGGGGGGGGG